>JAUKPP010013999.1:10000-13209 GCA_032273245.1 Phyllaplysia taylori | reverse complement strand
ACAATAAAAACAAAGACACCAACAGATCCCCAACACGACCGCTGTGATGTATCGAAACTGCGTGGGTAAAACTCAAAGGGAAAATGTCCACTATGTTTATCTTCCTGTCATCTCGACCCGGTTGTTTTTCTCAAGTAGTACACAGGACGTGGCATTTTGCCAAAACAAGGACGGGTTCCTGTTGTGTAATTCTTAGGCTTTTTGCCTATCACGCAGAGGTCCGGGGCTTAAGACCAACACGTGGGAGGTGGTTGTTTTTTGTTGTTGTTGTTTTTTTTTTTTTTATCGCATAGCCTACCTCGGTGCATCTGTTGGGACGAGCCCTCTTCTCCACTTGGTTTGGACATAAAATTTTAGGCCGAATATCTTACAATATTACAAGGGGCGTAAAACCAATTAAAAAAAAGAAAGAAGCAAAGAAACTAACAAACAGATTACCGGCTTGACCCGTCTGTTGTATCGAAACTACGTGGGTATAAAAAGTAATGGAAAGTGTCCACCATGTCTTACCTTCAGGCCAACTCGACCCGATTGTTTTTCCCACATGTAGTACAGAGGACGTGACAGTCTCTTAAAGAAATCAAACCCACCAGTGCATCCGGTGTAATATTTTGGCCCATCACCTATCACACAGAGGTCAGCAGTTTAAGGCCGACACGGGAACGGCTTTTATTATTTTCGAGCATCTCCGTAGATCTGTTGGGATAAGGTAATCTTCCCTATCTGGTTCGGAAATAAAATGTCCTATCGAAGAGACCTGCCTCTTTTATGATGTTACAGTATTGCAGCGGACGTAAAACCTAATCAAACCAACACATCAAAGAAATAAATAAACAAATAAACAGATCACCATCATTGGCCGTCTTATACAACGAAACTGTGCAACCGCGTTGTAATGGTTATGCTCTTCGCCTGTCATGCGGAAGACCCCGGTTCGATCCCGAGCGCGGACGATCTGGTTTTTTTCAGCTGGGTTTTTTCCCTCTCAGCCCCAGTTGGTCCTGACAGGCAGGACCGAAGTAGCCCGTCTCTTAAATGACCTTACAGTGTTGCAGCGGACGTAAAACTGGTAACCAAGCCACGAAACTACGCAGGTAAAAATAAATGCCCACCATCAGTAACCTGCAGGGCCACTCAACCCTATTGTTTTTCTCAGATGTAAAACACGAGACGAGACAGTTTGTCTAAACAAGGTCAAGTGCATGTGGTGTAATGGTTAGGCTTTTTACCATCACGAAGTGGACAGGAGTTCGAGACCGACATAGGGTATTATTTTATTTAATCAAGGCACTGTCCTCTTCGCCGGGATATTGTGTTATAGTACTCGCCCGACTTGGTTTTAATATGCAGAGGGGAAATGCTGTCTCTTAAACACGTCTGCAGTGTTGCAATGGGCGCAAAATTAAATCCATGGTACCTACAAACCAAAGAAACAAACAAATAAAGAAGCAAGTTTCCAACTACGTCAGAAAAAAATTCCACCATCAATTAAGTAGGGCGACTCGACCGAATTGTTTTTCTCCCATGTAGATCACAGAGTGAGGTAGTTTGTCAAAACGTTGACCAGCTTCTTTGATGTAATGGTCGAGCTTTTTGTCTATTATTGGGAGGACAAAATTTGAAAGTAAAAGAAAAAGAGAAAGGATTCAAACAAGAAAACCAAAAAGGCCACCATCGACCTATCGACTTTGTCGGTGAAAAAAAAAGCAGTCCACCATTTTTTACATGCAACACGACTTGACCCCATTGTTTTCCCCCGAGTACAACAGAGTCCGAGGAAGTTTGTCAAAACAAGGATAGTCCGGACCTTGGTGTCCCGCCGAGCACATGTTTGGCATTTCTGGAATGAACCGGACACGGCCGATGACGTCACTGTGCCCATTTGTTGCCTGGACAGGACAGGTCGCTGATAAATCTGGTCGCTTAGGTCTTCTGTATCCGGCCTGACATTCCAAACTGACCAAGAAGTAGAGGTGGCCGAAGTTCGAATATATTATTTGGACATAATTTGGTTTATCTTTCGACGATTTAATGACTAAATTTAAACTTTCATTTTTCTAATGACACTGATATTACTTTGGTTTGATTACCAGTTTTACGTCCCCTGCAACACTGTAAGGTCATTTAAGAAACGGGCTACTGCGACCCTGCCTTTCAGGGCCAACCCGGACTGAAAGGAAAGAAAAACCAGCAGAAAACGCCCCACAGATCGTCCGCGACCGGGGATCGATCTAGGGTATTCCCGCATGATAGGCGAAGAGCCTAACCATCACACCACAGCGTTGGTCTGATATTACTACATAGTGACACTCGTACTACTTTTGATGATGATGGCGATGACAATGATGATAATACGAGCAACACTGATAATAATCATTGTAATGATGGAGATATATATATAGAATGGACGATTCCAGAAGAGCCACGCTCCTTTCGATCACCTGTGAACTGAACTGAAACATTTAATTCATCTCATTTGCTGTTGTCCCGTACTTTATGTAGGTCAAACCCCAACCACACTCCGAGCCAGGTTTTATAACCCCAGATGTTCTATTTTTAATAAGTTCAATACCCTAGTAGGCCTGTACTTCAACTGCCACAGCGACAATGACCGGCGCTGTGGTGTAATGGTTAGGCTCTTCGCCTGTCATGCGAAATACCTTGGTTCGATCCCCAATAGTGGACGATCTGGGGGTTTTTATCCTGGGATTTTTTCCCTCTCAGCCCGGGTTGGCCCTGGCAGGCAGGGTCGAAGTAGCCCGTCTCTTAAATGACTTTATAGTGTTGTAGGGGACGTAATACTGGTAACCTAACTAAACCAAACGGCTGACTCATTGCCCAGTCGTTCCAAGAAGTGTCCAATGGAATGAAAAGGATTTCTCTCTGTGTGTGCCTTAGATGTAGCAAGGGATCGTTTGTTGACCTGTCACCGGGATGATATCGCTGCGTGTGTCTTGTTAGCCCAGTACGTCGAAGGAGCCCTGGGTACAGAGGAGCGATAGGCGAAATTGGAATTAAATATTCTTTTGGTTTGGTTACCAATTTTACGTACCTTGCAACACTGTAAGGTCAATTAAAAGACGGGGTACTTCGACCCTGCCTGTGAGGGCCAACCCGGACTGAGAGGGAAAAAATCCCAGCAGAAAAAAATCCCGATCGTCCGCGATCGTGGATCGATCTAGGGTCTTCCAGCTTGCAAGGCGAAGAGC
>JAUKPP010013999.1:0-7500 GCA_032273245.1 Phyllaplysia taylori | reverse complement strand
AAAAAAGACAAGATTAAGAAGAACGAGATTAAGAGAAAGACACAGACAATCTGAGAGAAAAATATGAGAGATTGAGAGAGCAAGAGACGGAATGATCGACAGCAAAGAAAGAGAGAAAGAGAAGAAGAAAGAGAGATTCACAGACATTGACTCGTGTGCACCCCCGCCTAATCTACCTACCCTAGCGCGCCCTGCAGTGTGAGCGATGCACCGACATACAATCTCCCATGCACTCGGCCTATCAACGCTGCCCCGCTCTATATATCTCAGGGGGTAAAAAAGACTGGATAATGTTACAGAACAACTCGGGAACTCGGAAAATCTCTTGAGACCTTGGTGGTATATTTATGAGAACAGTGAAGTCGGGGTGAGCAGACTTGAAGTTTTATCTCGGGTGTACCCGACAAACTGACAGACGTGTACGACATCGAGCAAAGTCGGCAGCAGATGAGGTCATCTTTATGCTATCGACATTTTTTAAAACATTTTTTTCGCGAGGTTAAAATGTGTTTCAAATCACTGGATGAAAAGTAAAATGTTCTAAATTCAACATGGCAAAAACTCGGAGATGAGGCTAAAACAGCTGAGGCTGGCGCCTCTATAACCCAATACTTACTACTACTACGACAGAAACAAAAGAACCAAGATCTAGATCTTTACAGAAAGTTTTTGGAGGGCGTTTGCTTTATATAAAAATGTAGCCTGTTCGAGTCCAGACTCCAAAGAGGTTGATGTACATGTTAAAACAAAGCCTGTTGCAAGTGGGTGCAGTCATGTTCTTAATTATATTACCATTTTAGCTAAGGGTGTATATCGGTATACTGAGATTACCACACAAAATTGTGTCACGTTTCTAAAAATAGAGGAAAAGAAGGAAAAAATAGTGCATCAAATATAGTTTGTTCTCAAGTCTCGATTAATTGATCAACACAGATAATCCTTGTAAAACTTTACGAAACTATGCAGACATGTCCTTCAAAATTATGATAACTACCCATTGAAGTTCATGATTCCGGAGAGCAAGGTTGCACATTATCGCGCTGTCACCGGAGTTCGTAAATAAACCCACAGTCTATTAATTCTCGTGGTTCCAGAGGCTTAGGTCTGTCCGGTCCCACTGAAGTGTTAGACGTATCTAGTCTTATGGATTTGTATTATCAAAGAATCTGAGTTGAGTAAAGACATTAGATTGCATCAAATATGATGGGATATTATTTAGCGTATCTTCGCTGGGATGCACGAACGAAGTGCAGTGTACACTCTATAAAATGCTCAGCTAAATAGCTTGTCGAACTCAAGTAAAAAAAACAAAAAAACAAAACAACAACAACAACAACAAAAAAACAACCCTAGGCCTGTTGGCGCAGAAAACCAAGAACTGAAAGCGCGTATTTCATAATATATACTGCTTTGGATAGGAGCATGTTAGAGTGCAAGTCTGCACTTGTTTGGTGACTTGTATTATGCACTCACTATTCACCATCAGCAAATCATTTCATGCAGATTGAAATAATTAATTTTTCTAAGGAAACAAAATACCCAAACATATCAGTGGATTCTTTGACTGACTACGGGAAGTTGCATCTGGCTACCATTTAGATTTAGAAAACAATCCACCAATCCACCAATCCCTCTCTGTGACAAGCAAAAGATAACAGACGTCTTCTGCACCAACTGACCGTACCAGACACATCCGGTGAATGAAGGTGATTACTTTACAAACAGTTTTCTCTCCCTTTGTTTCCTGCTAAAGAAATCTTTGATCTCTTTGTGTTTATTATCTAATGACGGCCAGGATTTCATTTCATCAATCATGTTCTTTGTTCTCTGGGTTGTTATATCAAATACCATTTACATAGCCAAGTAAAAGAGACAAAATTCTATGAAGATTTCACAACATGTTCTGTATAATGTGCATATTAAAAATATCTTCTTTTTCAAACTGTTTCATTGAAAAATAAATTCGACAGAAACTGTTTTGAACGTTTAGATTAAAAATCGATAAACATTGTGTCAATTTGTTTCCACTGTGGTAATTTTTCAAACTTTGTTTAGTCTTTCCTTGAGCGAACGGCGCTCTCTGGTGATGAGCAAGCAAGCATAAAGTAAACGTAAAAACTCACAGTATTCACGACGTGGCCCCAAATCGCAAAGGAGAATGTATCTGTGGTGACCGGCATTAAATCTTATTTTTCTTGATATTACCCTGCTTATTTTAAATAACCAATATTATAGTTTTATCAGGGGCAAAGGGCGCTCGCTCGTGAAGAGCAAGCAAGCAAAGAGGAAAAGTAAAAAGTCACTAATTTAAGAAAAAGAGGACAAGTGGCCTAATGAGTAAACACAATAGACTTCAGGCGGTCAAAAATATGGGGCAAGCAAGTAAGCATGGCCTTTTTGGCTTGTATGGACTTTACGCCCGTGAATCTTTCCCCGAAACTTGTTTACACTTCCCGAAAACTTTGCAATACTGGTTGAATATTTCCGGAAAGAATCACAATCCCCAAGAAAATGCCTTTACAAAGATATGTCCGTGAGGGAACCAAGATCAATGATGAAAGGGTGAAGATTTTACAGAAGGTTTTCAGATTGTTTATCTACATGAGGGAGAAACTGTATAATATATTCCTCGAACCCTTAATTTGTATGCAACAAAATAGATTATTTGATACCTTTTCTATTAGAGATTGGGAAATAGAAAGAGAGAGAGAGAGAGAGAGAGAGAGAGAGAGAGAGAGAGAGAGAGAGAGAGAGAGAGAGAGAGGGAGATTGAGAGAAAGAGAGAGGGAAAAGAGATAAGATGGAAATGGGCAAAAAGAGGGTAAGTGGGAATGAGGAAAAGAGAAAGAGAGAGAGAGAGGGGGAGGGAGAGAGAGAGAAAGAGAGAAGGAAAAAGAGAAAAAAAAAAGAGCGAGACAGAGTGAAACCATCTGTTGCCTATCTCTGAATACTCTCCAACTATAACTCACCGCATCTCCCCAGGACACAAGTCATTAGTGAATTTGCCATAGTACCAGCTGCATTCACAGAAATGACTACAAATGTCAAAAGTTTGACACGAAGAAAAGGCGGTGTGATTTTTTTATCTTCGCCATCGACTTTTAGCACCACGGGCTCCCGAACCTTTTCTAACAATCCTATTGTTTCTTCTTGTCGTGGAGCCTGAGCGCTTAGGATACAGGGAGCGAGAACTTTGTTTTTATAAAACAAGGAGGGGGGGGGGGGGGATATTTTTATGATCCCCCTCTCTGTATTGTAAGCTCTTTGGTGCGTAGAACCTGTCATTCATATCCCAAGCCTCATTCACAACACTAATCTCATTGTTTTCACGGGGCTTTTCTGTACTATTTTGCGTAATCCTACCTCTGTATTCATTTAGATAGTCATCTCTCCTTTCCTTCATCCTCTTTCACTTCTATCCTTCATCTCCCCCTCTCTCCCTCATTTGCTTGCTTTGTCTGTTTATCCCCACTCCCTCGCTCTTCTTCTTCTTCCTTTTCTATTTTTCTTTTCTTCAACCTTTAATTTTTCTTCTCTTGCCTGTAGAATAGACCATGTATCTCTCCCCCCCCCCCCCCTTCCCACCCTTTCTACAATATAGCTGTCTGCCAGTAAATACTTTGCTTTAACCTTCATGTCTGCGATCCCCTTCTCATCTATGATAGACGGCGATACTTTCTATTACGTACAGCAGACCTCTAGCCTGTCTCCGTGCACCTTGTGTCATATAAATCTTTATGAGTTTACAAAATTTTCATTTTTCGATGATTAATTTCAGTGGTGCAAACAACTTTTGAGACAAATATTCAAAGTTAAGATAGGTATTTCAAAAGGGGTTCCCATCCAGTTCTAAGGGGTTGAAATTACTCCGGAAGAATTTCATGGGAGAGTTAAATCTAATATATTTTGCAAACTCATAAAATTGTCAAAATTTTGCGTGATTCATGAAAACGTTTGGGTCAAAGCGGCCATAGAGCTTGCCGTTGTTGGCATTGAGGTAGAAGACTGCCATAATAATAAACAGACGTCGTTAAAAGCCGGGAAGGGGAGACAATCCGATGTCTTGACACCATGACCTTAATCCGGGCCTCAAGTCTCTTATTTGTTACGGGCAATTTATTCTGAAAAGATGTCACCAGTCCTCCATTTGCCTTGTGGGCTCTCCGCTCGCTTGCCAGTAGAAATTAACTTCCTAACTTTGCTGTATGGTAGAATAGGTGTGATGGTAATAGTAATACGTTTTTGTCGCCTGATGAAGTCCAATGAATTTGGGTATTGTGTTGTACGTTGGACACCCGTGGAGTTGAAGGTCTGTTAAATTATGTTTATACCATAGAAACACATTGAATACTCTTGTAGGTCTCTCTATCTGTGCACGGGCACGTCTGTTAATGTATGTGTATGTCTGTATGTGTGAGCAAGGGATAAAGAAAGAAAGAGAGAGAGATAGCAAAAGAGACACAGAGAGAGAGAGAGAGAGAGAGAGAGAGAGAGAGAGAGAGAGAGAAGAGAGAGTTGGAGAAAATAAAGGAAAAGAGACGAAGAAAGAAATATATAATGAGAGACAGACACATTATACACAGAGAAAGTAATTTGGAAAGAGAAAAAGAGAGAGGTGGTAACAAAGACAGTATGAAAAGAAAGACGGAGAGTGATAGAGGGATAGATAGATAGATAGATAGATAAATAGAGAAAAAGAGAGAGAGAGAGAGAGAGAGGGAGAGAGAGAGAGAGAGAGTGAGAGAAAGGGGGGGGGAGAGGGGGCGCGTAATAGATTACAGAGGCAGATACTGAGTCAAAGCGTTTTGAAAATTTTAAATGGGGTAAATAGTGCTTTCAGATTTACAGATTAAAGAGTTGGTGACCTGAAATTAAAAGGAAAAATATTATGACACGAAGCAAACGGGCAAAAAGATTATGTATGTATGGAATGTGGTTACGAAAACGTTAATTGATTGAAGATTCCGCTGTCCATGATGAAGAGGGTGCTATATTGTTGTTCAACCATTGTCTCAACCAGAAAGGCGAAGCCGTTTTTCTTTTCATACAAGTGATAGCACCCCAGACAACCATTAACAAGTTTCAATAGTCTCAGAATTTATTTGTTAAGTCCTCTTTCATCAATGCCCCTTTCATTATTTTGTTAAAATACAATTTAACAATAGCCTAAAATTTGTAAGGGCCTTGCACAAAAAATTAATAACAAAAATGTGCATAAAATCATTGTTAAGGATTAAAAAAGAAACGACAATATAACTAAAATATTACTGAAATTCGTATAAATTTGGTGCTGAAAACTCGTTGGTATTGACTTTACTGCCAGCGGACTTCTCGCCACAACCGTGTTTGCCCAGGGCAGAATCTGATGACAACAACAGAGGATGTCTCGTCATTGTGAAAGCCTCTTGCCATTAGCACAGAAGAAAAACCACTAAATCTTCTTTCTGTTGTACTAGTTATTGCTTGGCATTACTATCGACACACGGAGAGAGGGGAGACCGTATTTCTCTTTTACTCGAGCTAAAACCACGACAAAGGAGCTTCGTGGATGCAAAGAAAGGAGAAATAATGTCGTGAATGAAAGCCGCCTTTTGAAACAAGTTTTACGATGCTTTCCGCATAATTTAATTTTCTAATATACGGGCTGTATTCACAACTGGAAAAGTTCTTTATTGATGCACTGGGGATAATAGAGAAATAAAATTCGCTGACAACGGCTTGTATGGGATACTAGACAAGTCAGAATCGGTTCATCTTGTCGTATATCTTGTACTGACACCCCATTATTTGTTCGTTATAATGTATTGGCGAGCCCCAGAGAGATCTTTCTCAGCAAAAACGTTTTTTTAAAAATAGGAAATGATCATACTGGCAAACATCAGAAGCCCCAGGGAGGGTGGGAACGAGATAATGGTATACAAAATTTAAAGCTACGATCACTAATCTTCCCTTCATTTACCAAATTTGTCCTACATTTTAGATCCTCGGAGACCACAGGAGTTGGCAAAAGACGTTGGGTAAAGATGTCGATAGCAATGAGTTGCAAAGCACTTTGTGAGTGAAAGTCTTTCGGAATTTTCTATTACGTTTTCTCTTAGGGCCAATTTTGTTAAGTCGGGCCCTTGGAACAAGTAGCTCCGCATCACGCAATTCTTTGTAAAGATAACACGAGTGAACTGAATTTAAAGAAAGTCATAGCAATTTGCATACACAAAAAGCCAAGCAAGAAAAAAAGTAGAAGTAGCCAAACAAAACTGCATCAGAGGGAACTCAACCAAACTGAAGCAAAACAAAGTAAAGTTTGTAGGTTTGGTTGACATTATGCTTGTGTCCCTCGTTACATTACTGGTCGTTTTCCACGTTCAAACACCAGCCCTTATATTTGACAGATGCCCGAAAATAATATTGTGCATTGTGTATTGTAAATTGGAAGGTCGTGTGTTTGTGCGTGTTTTTGTGTGTTTGTGTGTGTGCTTACGTGTGTGTGTGTGTGTTTATGTGTGTGTGTGTTTATGTGTGTGTGTGTTTATGTGTGTGTATATGTGTGTGTGCCTATTCTGGTGTACGCGAGTATACCAATCAAAAGGGTATGCATTGAATGTTTGCATGCATGTGGAGACACAGTAAGATACATGGTGGTGGGTGGTGGCCTACATACAGCTATGCAAAGAAATGGAATCACAGACATAATAACAGAAGTATAATTTCTTGTTAGAGAGTCTAAATGTTGACTTAGGATATGGCACTCTAGGAAAACAGCATGGATGGAACCCCTCCCCCTCCCCTGCCCCCTCCCACACACACCATCACACACTCACACACTCACAAACACATCTCTCCCATGACCAGAGGAATATTTCAAGTGAACAAGATTGAGAGTGGACATTACTTAGAATTTCGCGACAAATGTTACTCTTCGCCCAAATAGGAAATCTCTTTCCTAAATTACCACAGGCAATTCAACTCACGTAGACAATGCACAGAAAACAAAAATATTGAATAAAAAAAATAATGTACCAAGAAATGTTGTACCATAATGGCGGACCCTTGTTCTTCACTAGGTCTGAGAGGGTCGACATTGACCGATGCTATTGGTAAGGAAAGCTATAGTTACAGGCAGCCCTGGGGTTGTGGCGGGTGGAAGCCGAATAGTTTATTCGAATATTTGAATATTTTTATTGACCGGAGCAAGAAATCCAAATCTTAACTTGTCAAAGGCCCAGTGTGAGAGTTTAAAGTCCAAGCAAGCTGTCGTATGTACTTTGGGCGAAGTTGGGTTTTGTCGTAAATAATCTATTATGGTTCATATTCAAACCTTAATTTGCTACCTTGGATGGCCAAAGAGTCGAGTGTCCAGTGATCTCGGGTTGACAGAGAATGTGAATAAACGCCGGGTGTTGCCACAATTGGAATGTATTGACACTGCGGTAGTAGTAGTAAGGAGTGGGTTATTTATAGAGGCGCCAGCCTCAGCTGTTTTAGCCTCTTCTTGTTTTGTTT
>JAUKPP010013888.1:0-17942 GCA_032273245.1 Phyllaplysia taylori | reverse complement strand
GCCGGGTACCCATTTACACCTGGGTGAAGTGAGGAAAATTCGTGTAAAATGTCTTTCCCAAGGACACAACGTCGGGCTCGAGTTGGGATTCGAACCCGCGACCTTCCGATCCCGAGTCCGGCAGCCTAACCACTAGACCACCAACGCCACGTTATACATACATATTAGAACTTTGTATGTAATATGAATCATATTCATTATTTTAATTTTCAGAAACCATGTTCTTAATCACAGCGCAGAACGTTATCATTTTGAAGCTGCAAGCATTTCTCTCAAATTATTATTATCAAACAGCCATTCAATTGGCATTTTTTATTTTTTCCAATGGGTCTTTATGTTGGATGTGATGGAGCCGTTGTGACCAGTGTTGTGATAGAATATCAACTGTCATTTTTCAACACTTGTTTAACAGCTCCCAAGATGTTTCCCTTGGCCTACAACTTGCTGAAGCCGTTCCTTAGCGAGGAGACGCACAGAAAGGTCATGGTGTGTGGATGTAAGTGTTTGAAGTCAGCTCAGTGAATGTTTGATTTGGTTTGGTTACCAGTTTTACCTCCCTTGCAACACTGTAAGGTCATTTAAGAGACAGACTTCTCGACCCAGGCTGAGAGAGCCAAATCCCAGCAGAAAAACATAGATGCGCATCTGCATGTGGGATTGAACTCGGGTCCTCTGCAGGATAAGCAAAGAGCCTAGTCATTATACCACAGATGCTGGTCAGTTAATGTATTCTTTGTGTCTGAGTAGGCCTACTGTCTATTTTTTATGATTGTTAAGCACTCTGAGCTTTTTTTTTGGAACTGGGTGGAGTGCAATATAAATACTTTTTATTGTGAATATATTATTACTTTTATCATTTGAAATGTCTTTGCTTAGTGCACAATATTCTGCCCGAGACAGGACTGAAACCAGTACCCACACAGCCCCTGGAGTAGGACAGTGTACGACAGATAACATAAACTAATCACACCATTACATGGCCCCGAATAGGAGTTTTTAACTTACTTTACTTTGCTGATCTCCGACTGCTGGGCATTCGTCCTTTTTTCAGCCGCCAATGCCTTGGTGATATTTAGCCATATTCTTTAGTTGGGCCGTTGGAACAGGAGATCAGATAGCTTTAGCCCATGGTCCACTTCTCACTCCTCTATACAGTGAACAATTTGCATATTATCATCGGCCTTCCTCACCGTATGCCAAAGTATGGAGCACCAACAAACAAAAATTTACACAAATGTGTTCTTGAGTGTGGAGAGGAGCGGGCAGTAGACTGTCAAGCTTTTGCAGAACAGAGCATGCAGATACTGTAAATTAATTTTTTTCCGTGTGGTTTTAGTTTTTGCGTGTTTTGAGAATCTAGTAAAAAATTTGCGAAAATAACAATTACGCGAAATTTTTCAGTAGAGTGCAGCGCAAAATAATCAGCAAATGAGCTTACAAAAGGGGCATAACACCATGCCCTCTAATTGCTTTCGGTTAATAAAGTTTCTAGTATCTCCCTTTCACAAGTTGTTCCCTCGCTTGGCATTTTCCTTTCTTTCCTTGCTGTAATAATATCCTCTTACTAGTAACTGAGAAATTCGCAAAAATTAAAACCATGCGAAACTGGTTCGTCTCAATTTCACACAAAAAAGTAGATGCGAAAAAAACATATTTACAGTACTGTAGCACACAAATTGACTCGAGAATCGAACTGTGACCCTCTGTGTCCTCAGCCAACTACAAAGATGTTCTCCTCCAGCACATTGAAGCAGACAAGCTACCGGCCCAGTGGGGAGGAACCTGCACCGACCCAGACGGAAATCCCAGGTGTCCTACTCAGGTCTGCATCTCCATCTTTCTCTCTGTGTGCCTCTATCTCTCACTCACTATCTCTCTCTCTATCTAATCTCTATGACTTTCTCTCTCTTAATATCTGAATCTTTCTATTTCTCTCTCTCATCTCAGTAATTCTTTCTTTCTTTTTTTTTTCTTTTTTTTTTTCTTTCTTTCTTCATTTCTTTCTTTCACCTCCATCTGCTCCCCTCTCTTGACGTTTGTTACTAATTTCTTTTTCTGTTTTACAGCTTTTTATCTTTGTTTGCTTGGATTTTGGGGCTGCTTTGCTATTGGTGTGTTCATGCCAATGAAATCCAGACCTTGTGAAAATAAGTTATTGCTTGGTGAGAAATTATTTATTTTTTTAAGCCCGGGGATCTTTAGCAGTTTTAAACAAACTCACAAACAATATCTCTCTCTGATTTTGGTGATTTCTAGGTGATCCCAGGCGGGGAAGTGCCCAAGTCGTACTACCGTCAGAACGACCTTGAAGACGTGAGTGGGTTCACCCAGGTCTCAATCGGCCGGGGCTCAACACTCAAGCTGGAATATCCACTTGAAAAGGCTCGCTGTGCTATCAGGTGAGGAAGAATTTGGCTCTAAAATGTTTGAATCGTTGTGACACGTTCTGTTAAGTGTCACGCTGTTAATACATTATCTTAATAAATAATAAATTACCATGAATCATTATCCTACTGTGAAACATGTATGAAATACTATCTGCATTCTGGTTAAGTATTGTAACTTTTACTAATGTTTAAATTACCTCAGGATTTTTTTTTTTTACATGTTTATTTGAAGGACACTGTACAGAAATGCAAGGAATCTAATGTGCATATCATGCATAACTCTGATCAACTTATTCTTTATTCATGCTCACTTTCATTTCCACACACTCTGTTGTAGCAATTGATTTGTGTCGTCAATTATATTACATGCTTTTTTTTACATAAACATGGATGCATTCTTAATAAAAACCATGGAGGTACATAAAAGATGTGATGATAAACTTTATCGTTCCTCAAAGAAAATTTTGAGTAGATTTTCGAAGCATGATACTGAAGAATAGCACGAAGGGTTACTTCAGTAAAATGGTGTCTCAATAATTTTTAAAAAAGGCACATGATAAAAAAAGAACAGCACCAATGCACAGTTGTTTAAAAATATAAGTCCGTCATTTCAGAATACCGGCTTTAATCTTCACTCTACCTGTCTATACAACAAATTAAAAACCATGTAGCATTGCGAAAGGCATTAAGAAGAAATATCTAACAGAATGACTTGATGTATTTTTGCACTTGGCAGGTATCAGTTCAAAACGGATGGCTTTGATATTGGATTTGGCGTGTTCAAGAAAACAGCTGAGGGTCGTCAAAAGTCCGGCGACATGGAGGAAGTGGTCGCCTCGCAGCGGGTCAATAGCCACATGGTGCCCGAGGATGGAATGGTACAGTGCAAGGAGCCCGGAACTTGTGAGTTGATGCAGTTTTTGTTTTTCTTTTCGTTTTTTTTTTTGCTTGGTGTTTTATAGCCACTTGGACGCTATAAGGTCTTGTTATCAAAGGGATGCTGTCCATTTATTGCATGTGCCAAATCCTGAAAGAGAGGAGCTTGATCAGGAATATTGTACACAAGATTTGTTTTGTTTCAATTAAAATTTTTGTTACGTATTACAATTGTATAGAACTTGTAAACATTTCTTGCTAACACTCACAAAAAACAAGCACTAACTAACAAAATTTCTAAAAAAGCGACAACCTATAGGCCTATTGGACTACTCTCAGAGCAGCTTTAAAACTTTGCAACTTTGTTTATATCTTGGCTCAAGCAATTAGGCTGTGTTTGATGCAGTGTGTATTTGGTTACCAGTTTTACATCCCTTGCAACACTGTGAGGTCGTTTAAGAGACCGGCTACTTCGACCCTGTCCGTCAGGTCCAACCCAGGCTGAGAGGGAAAAGATCCCTGCAGAAAAAACCCAGATCTTCGGCGCTTGGGATCAAACTCAGGTCTTCCGCATAATAGACGAATGGCCTAACCATTGCACCACAGCACCGGTTGAGGTGTGTATGTTATGTGATCTGTATTGAAATATTGCTTATACACACTGTATTATTTCCTCTCTTTATAGATGTGGTTCGTTTTGACAACACATACAGCTGGGCACGCTCGAAAAAGCTGTATTACTTTATAGAAGTCTTACAGCCGCAGACCCATGACCTGGAAATGCCCAAAGTGGATTCCGACTGCAGCATTGCCTCCAACGCCGAAGACGAAGTTTACAAATCTTTTTGACGTTACAAGCATTGTTAAGGTTTTAATAGTGAATTTATATACTCACACAACTCAATGTCCTTATGGAAACTGTTTCTGAAGTTTTATGGTGAATCAATTGTTTTTTATGAAGTCTGCCATTTAAAAAAGTTAAGAAATTTTTATAACTGAAATTGTTATGTCATTATCATTTTAGATTCGCAAGACCTGAAAGTTGTTATTTTTAAAAATAGATAACAATCATAATTGCAGATTTCAGACTAGAACCGATGGTATAAGGATATCTAGATATATTTTATGCGACATGGCCTTTCTGTTTTCAATGTGTTGATCCAAAAAGCATAGGGGGGGGGTATTCTTTTGTTCCTGGGAAAGTGTGATAAAGCAGAGATAGGATGTTTCATCTTTGTAGTTCTTCAACTCAAAATGTCTATGTCGATTTCATCAAGTTTTACTTGGGAGGCAAAGTCTGATTCTCTTGTCTTTCCAGTCGTAAATGAGGTATGAAACAGAAAAGGAAACCCCAGCTTTTCTGGGGTCCATGGCCCATAATATTTATGTGGGAAATGGAGAGTTGTCAAACTCAGATTTTCGTTTAAAGATAGTTTTATACAAAATAATTCTAGACTCCTGCTTCTCAAGAGTTACGACAGGCCCTGTGGTGTAATTGTTAGGCTCTTCGTCTATCCTGCAGAAGACCAGAGTTCGATCTGGGGCACAGGCAATCTGGTTTTATTCTGCAGGGATTTTTTCCCTCTCAGCCCAGGTTGGCACTGACAGCTTGTCTCTTAAATGACCTTGCAGTGTTGCAGGGGAGGTAAAACTGGTAGATAAACTTAACCAAGTCAAGAGTTCCAATTATTATATAGAGCAATATATTCAGTAGAGATTTTTATGTTCTCTGTGCAGACTATTCATAAGGTATCACATCATGCCAGGGTGCACAACTCAACTGACACTATATAGACGCTTTTGTTTCACATCTTAATCTCAGGCAAGTCACACTCTTGTAAGGACTTGAACTAGATCTATTTACATGTATTACCATTTTTTTGGCAGGTTGAGAGCAGGGACATGGGTAGCCCGCAGCCTGTCTTTGTAGATCTCAAAGTTTTTGTTTTGTGAATTTATGACTCTGCCCATCTTAGGACACAGGGGTCTCGGGTTCCAAGCAATGGTGATTCACTTTGATATGTTCTAAGCTTTATTGGCTTTGGCCCTCGTCCAATCAGAGATGAAATTGTAGATCCTGCCTCAAATAGGGATGATGAATTCAGTAAATTCTTTCGGCTCCGTTTGCCTTCTATAAGTCTTTCGTACTTGTGTTAGACCAAGAAGCATTGTTTGTTTTTCTGTTAGATCATAAAGAGTTGTCGAGCCTACTTGATGTGGCAGGAAAAATTTGGTATATTTTTTGGGGTTGAGTTGGCATCCCTGCTTTTACATGATTTTCCTGTGTCAGAGGGGCATTAGACCCTTATCACCCGACAAACGTCATCTGGGTGACTTCAGTCTTGTGGTGACCAGACCTGGACAGGAGGGTATGTATGAGGTCACATGGTTTAGCCTCATGAACAACACAACAAATGTGTTACGCCACTTAAAGAGGGATGTCCTAACACTTTGTGGACACTCGGCCCATGCGCAAAACCAAACTTGCCCAGCCAGTCACTCAGTGCATATGTGGGCCGATCACGTAGCGTCGCGCCACAACTATAAGGGTTCTTTGTTCTTCTAGCTGTGTGATCACAAAGTGTTAAGTGCCATGTCCTTTGTGATCATTTAATGTTGGCTTCAGCAGTGAAAGAGTGCACACTTTTGACTTTGTCATGAATTCAGGATTTTTAAAAATCCATGACAGCAAAGTATGCATAACACTTTGAAGTCACACAGCCAGAAGAACAAAGGACCCCACCGGTCACGTACACCCAGCAGTGAGGCGACTGGGCTTCTCAGGCGATGCGCCGAGTGACTGGATAGATGGTTCTGGGCACGCGCATGTATGCACCGAGTGACTACAAAGTGTCAAACCCTTTCTAAATACATGTAATTGTATTGTGTTTCCTGTTTATTAACTGCTGAAAGTCCGGCTGTACTTCCAAAGCTCTGGATGTTTCATAGCAAGGCGTGCGTATCCGAGCATATGGATGCACCGTGAGTGGATACTTGGTACTTGAAAAATTTACATTATATCACATGGTACATTTTATTATGATATCTATATGTACATATGACAAAGAGAGGTAAAAAATGCAAACATTGCCAGCTCATATGGTAAATATTATTCAGATTTATGACAGTGGAGGCGTCTGCTTTGAGGGTGAATTAAATTTGATAAAATTCCCTGTCTTTCACTCGGAAATACAAAGTAGGGTTACCATCACTGAAAACATGGTGAATCTGAGGGTTGCTATGGCTTGTTTGTTGTTTATGGTGATAATTGTAAATACTTTGTTGTATTTTACATCCCTAATGAAAATTGACAGAGGGATTTTATTATGAAAATAGCAATTTATTTATCCCTATATTATACAGTTAATGATATATTTTGTTGATGCAGTTTGTTCATGAATGAATTCCACAAGGATAAATTTCTTCAAAGAAGTTATAGATTGTGTACGAAGCAATCATGCAATTTTTTATTTTTTTTCGTATTTAAGACTGTGATAAGTGTGATGATCGCAATTACTTGTGCAACGATAGCTGTTAGAGAATTCCCTACTTAAGTGTGGGGCAGGTAGTGACTCGTGGTGAGAGATGACATTTATTCTATAACAAAAGGAGACTCAGTTCCTCTTTGACTGAAAAAAATGGTACATAAAAAAGTGGTACATGTACGGGAAAAATTTGTTACGTGTGAGACTGTTTAATTGTATAGAAAATGTACGTTTGTGAACTTTAAATATTTTTCAGGGACAGAATACTTATTTATTTATAGAGGCGCCAGTTTTTTCTGCTGCTTTAGCTTGGGACAGAATTCTTGATGACTTCTGGAAATGCAATGACATTTGGTTGGTACGTTTCTGAATCCTATTACCAAGTGAAACTGGAAGGGCTCTGCTTTAATTTTGAATGGATGGAGTTAAGGATTTTTTTATTTTCAGTCGAGAATAAGGAAGATTTTCTTTCAGCACTTTCCTGCTTATCACACGATGCCTAAGACAAGAGATCACAGAATATACAAAATGCTTTCGGATTTGTTTATGTTCTTTTTAATTTCTTTTTTTTAGATAATTCTTTCGTATGAATTGTTTTTATATATGATCATCCTCTCTTAGTACATTGTCTCAATTTTTTTTTATATGAAAACTTTGTGACATAGTACGCACAATCAAAAGATTTCATTTTAAAATCAGAAAACTTAGCATCATATTTTATTTCATCATTCTGAAAGTACATAGAGAGCCATTGCTGCAGTCAATACCAATGAATACCTCTTTTTTTCATACTGATTTTGCTTTTGTCGCTTAATTTTCATAATCAATATTCTGCTTTAAACTTATGTACGTGTGTGTACGTATATTGTGTGTGTGATCTTTGCATATTTCCATTATTACACTAACGTAATATGATGCATTCTCGGAGTGTTTGTTGTATAGCATTCGTGTCCGGTCATGTTTTGGACCGTCCAGTGTTTAGTTATGACTAGATTTGTGTTGTGGTCTGAGAATATGGGTCCAATGCCATCTTTAGAACTAACTGAAATTTTTTATTTTTATATCTTTGGGTATTGTAACATGCATTTTTCTTCACATGAACGTTGGCCACTGTGTTCAGATGTATCATGTTGCTCTTTTGTGCATTACTTGTGGTTGAAGACTTAAGCAAAAAAGACCAGTGTTTGTGGTAATGGATATGCCCTTCACCTGTCACAGAGAGTTGTCTTTTAAATGACATTATGGTGTTGCAAGGAACATAACATTGGAAACCAAACCAAACCAAAGAGAACAGGTGTTCCAATCCACACAGACAAATATCTGTCTGCCTTTCTGCTGGGACGCTATGTCTCTCTCAGCCCAGGTTGGCCCTGACTAAAATGACCCGTGTGTTACAAAGGGCGTAAAACCATAAAGAAAAACATCCAAAGTTTATACATAATGAAATGTTTTGATGAGACATAAAACTGATAGTCTAAAAGACATTGTCAGAGATGTTGTGTTAATTTTAAAAATTTTAGCTTCCCCCCCATCTAAGTCACAATTATATGTTCTTTTTACATGAACACAATTCTGAAGTGCTGGGTTTGAACGAACCACTAGCGTTGAGTGCTTAAAGAAAGGCTCTCATGGTTAGATGAGTTACATGACCATGAAAATCTTTTCTTGACACCCTGGAATTTGTGATTATACTTTTATTTGCAGTCTTCTTCATTCCTTCTTGATCAGCTCAGATGCATATTTCGCGTTTTTCATATTTATCGTTGTATAATTCCAAAGTTTCTATTTTCCAACAATGCTGTTATGACAAATTTGTTTCTTTGATTCCCTTGTTGCTCAAGAGGTCTGTGTCTGTGCCGTACAGCGCGGTAACCAGACCTTTAGTTGTCTTCATTTATACTCATACGCACATATATCCGAGTGACAGACATTGGTGCTTGATGTCGTAAATGTTACGGCTGTAGCGATCAAAACACATGAAGTTGGTGAGCAAAGGATTTCTTGACTTTTGTAGATATAAGAATAATGAGGATTTTATAAAGGAGAGAGGGGGCGTAACATCTGTGGTCAAGCAGTAGTACGCCCACCTACAAATGAGGAGGTCCAGGGTTTGAATATTGGGAGGTTCATCAGTATTTTTTCGGAGTATTCATGGCTCGAATTCTGTTCTATCAGAGATGGCTGTAAAATTGGAATGTCCAGCCTTTTAAATGACCTTGCCGTGTTGCTAGGGGCGTTAAATTGAATCAAATCAAACAAAAAGTAATAATAAAGGGGAGGGGGGTACATGTATTGTGGTGGAGTGGTAGCATGTCCACATCAGTAGTGATGGTAACTGGTTTGGCTCCTGTGAGACGCATGGGGATTTTATTTCAGCTATTATGGCTTGAACCCTCTACTGAATCAACATGGATATTGCATTCGGAGTGACCTTATACAAAGGATGTTACACCAAAAACCAAATGGACCAACCAACGAGATGGGTTTATTCTTTTTTTGTTCTTTCATTAAATTTTATTTGACAATTTCTGTTCTCGAAATGTGATGCATAATCCAAGTAATATTGTATTTTTGCACAAATTTTCGTGGAGTGTTTCTCTAGCAAGCATTTTAGATAATAATGGATTGCATTCATACAGTGCATATCTCCGCTCGAAAGCAGGCTCTGTGTGCTTTACAATCTATTATTCAAACGTTTATTATTATAATACATGTATTATATTTGTTACGTTAAAAGTATTTTTTAATCATTTGCCTTTGTTGATAGTTTTATAAGTGTATCCATATTCTCTAATACATGGTTTTCAGCTTTTGTTCTTCAACTTTTTCTTTCTTTCATTAGGGCAATCTTGATAATGCTTCTGTAGCAATATGTCTTAGAATTAAAGTGGTTTTTTGAAAAACTGGATGTTCATATTCTGGAAACTTAGAAAAATCACCATTCTCATTTGTCTGAAAACGTTATCAAATATATGTAGAGTAGATGGCACCAACTTTCTCAATTTGCTAATCGTAAAGAAAGCTAGGGAATTATGCTCCAACACATTCCTTGAGAACAAAAGTCTGTAAGTAAGATAAAAATAGTAGTGTCCTCATTTTCAACAAAACTGCAAATTCCAAGTTTTGAAAAATGAGGTATAAATGATATCATTATCAAAGAACACAACATTGTAAAGATTTGGACAAGCAACCGCTTTAGACAGGAGTTTTGACTTAGGAAATTTAGAAGAATTTTCTGATACTCTCATAATGGCTGTGAAATACAGGTTTCATTTGTCCTGACACACACAAGATAACAAAGCAGCGTCTGTGGTGTAATGGCTAGGCTCTCCTATCACGCAGAGGCCGTGAGCTCAAGACCAACATGTGGCAGTTTGACTGAGAATATTTTTGGTGACCCAGTGTCCCCCTCAGCCCAAATTGGCCCTGAAGAGAAGGGTCAAACGAGCTGTCCCTTAAATGACCTTTAACGGTATTGCAAGGGATATTAAGCCACAACTAAACCAAAAAGAGAACAATGAGCCTAAATACACCTTGAGCAAATGCCTTGTGTTTGTTTGTTTAGAGTTTATCATCTCTTTTCCATTTTAGGTTTTATCGTCGATGGATGAGCCTTGGTTGTTATCACAAAAATAAATCTACCAAAGGTTACAAATTGGTTTTTTTTATACCCAAACAGATATGCTTATTGTAAAAAAACTGATTTGCCTTTACCCCAAAAAATTATTTTAAAGATGTATTTTTATTCCTTCATTCTGTGATTGACATTTCGTAAGAGAGCTATTTTTCAATTGCGGCACCAGCTCGTTATATGCTCTTTGAGCCTTGTGGTGAACATTTTTAGATTTTTCTTTTGCCTCGAGCTTTGATCTTATTGATGTCTTTCTCTTTGTTGTGACTACATTGTCTTGTCGAAGAAATACATCGGGCTTATGTGAAGTTGTGGTTTTTCTCTTATCTGATTTGAACATGTTCTTGTCATGAAAGGACCAGTTATTTGTGAAGGAAATGAATAAATTAATACTCTTAAAAGTATCTATGGAATTTTTTTATTGTCTGATGTGATTGTGTTGCAAGTGTCGAGGATGAAAGTGGCTCTCCAACATAGATGCTACAAGCTGGGATCCCAAACGATTCAAAAGAGGGAGTAACGCATGAGGATATTATACAAACAATAGAAAAAGTTACTAACCTCAATCAAAATGTGCCCATTTGTACACCGTGTATATTTTAATGTGCAATGAAAGACATTTAAAAATATGTAAAATTAATACATTTTGGTTGAGTTTAGTAACTTTTTCTATTACTATTATTGTAAGTGCTAGGCGCTCTGGTGTGATCTGCTTCTTTTTTCACTTTTTGTTTCTTTCGTTACTACATGTATTATCCTATTTCCAGCCACCTAAGTGACTTTACGGTGTGGATAGTGGTGTAAAAGCTAAGCGAAACAAAGAAGGAAACAAATACTTGCGAGAAAGATAAGATATCAGCGTCTGTGTTGTAATGGTTATGCTCTTTGCCTGTCACGTGTCACACAACCGGAAGTTCAGTCCCCAGTTGGACGAGCATTTCAGAAGAACACCACAGAGGTCGATTCTGTCTTTCTTGGTTAGTAATTAATTTGGTTACGAGTTATAGGTCCCCTGCAACGCTGTAAGGTCATTTAAGAGACGTGCTACTTCGACCCTACCTGTCAGGGCCGACACGGGCTGAGAGGGAAAAAATCCCAGCCGAAAAAACCGCGACCTGGGATCGAACTCGGGTCTTCCGCATGACAGGTGGAGAGCCTAACCATTACACACAGAGAACGGTTCTGACTCCCTTGGCTTGTCTACAGCACGACGAATTTTATTCATTATATCATCTGCATCGTAAATGTAGGGTTGCTATCTAGCCGTCGTCGTCTGTGCAACGGTTAGGCTCCTGCCTATCATGCGGAAGACCCGAGTTCGATCCCACGTGCGGATGATTTTGTTTTTTTAGATTTTCTGCTGGGATTCATCGCTCTCAGCCCGATGGCCCTGACAGGCAGGGTCGAAGTAGCCCGTCTCTTACATGAACTCACGAATTTGTAGTTTATATAAAAACTGGTATCCGAAAGCTGGACCGGCGCTCTGGTGTAGTGGTTAGGCTCTTCGCCTGTCACACAGAAGACTCGAGTTGGATCCCACGAGCGGATTATTTCGTTTTTTTGTTGGGATTCATCCCTCTCAGCCCGGGTTGGCCCTGACAGGCAGGATGGAAGTAGCTCGTCTCTTAAATGACCTTACAGTGTTGCAAGGAATATAAAACGGGTATCCGAAAGCTGTCCATCCGTTATGAATTTATGGATTTATCTACATGAGCATAAAAAATTCAAAACGAACTTGAATAACTTAGGCCGAGCGTCCACTGACATGTTTTGTCAGTTGCAGGCCAGGCTCTAGAGATCCAATTGGCACTATTATTAGGACATTATCATTGTGGCATTTTAATCCATTTTTACCACTTTTCGGGAAATCTATTAATATTTGCAGTTGCGAAATTAATATTTGCAGTTGCAAAATACATTTTATAAATGCAGGTGATTTCGACTCCCCTTTTCAAGGATTGTAACTCGAATAGATCAGCCCAACATTTTCATTTTTCACGACAAGAGATTCATTTTCCACAAGCTCGCCATTAGCCCAGAGGGAACAGATTGCCTCTTCACAGTTTTTCAAAGAGCCACATCGGGATTTTCCTTAAAGTGACCGGAAACGAATGGAATTCCTTATTTTAGAGGGTTGCTCTTCCCCGTGATGGGCGGTCTTAGATGCGGATTTCGTTGTTTTGTTTGGAATAGTTTGCTTTTGTTTGATTTCGTTTCTTTGTTCAACCAAGCAGCGAGTGACATGTTCAAAGCAGAGCTCTAGACTCGCCTTATAAGGCAATGTGGTGTAATGGTTAGGCTGTCATGTGGAAGACCCGAGTTCGATCTCGGTTGCAGACGCATATTTTTCTGCTGTGATTTTTCCCTCTCAGCTCGGGTTGGCCCTGACAGGCAGGATCGAAATAACCCGTCTCTGAAATGACCTTACAGTGTTGCAGGGGATGTAAAACTGGAAACCAAACTAAACAAAGAGATCATACTTTGTTGAAAGTTGTTCCTTAGGAATATGCTTCTGTTATTGTTTTGGTAAATGTTTTTGCAGTCGTTGTTGTTGTAGTCATCGTTGTTGTTGTTGTTGTTGATGGTATTATTGTTGTCCTTATGGTATTTTGTTGTTGTTGTCGCCGTTATTGTTGCTGCCGTTGTTAATTGTTAATGTTTTAGTTTCTGTTGTCTTGGCCATTGTTGCTGATGTGATACTATTGTTGTCGTTCTTGTTTTTTGTCGTCCTCGTTAACATCGTCGTCGTCATCGTTATTGTTGTTGTTAAAGCTGCTGTTGTCGTGCTCATTGTTGATGCTATTGGCTTTGTTTTGTTGGGTTTCTTCGTTTTTGCTGTTGTTGTTGTTTTATCATCGTCATAGTTTTTATCTTTTATGTTGGTTTTATCCTTTACGACTGCAAAGATCATTCGTGCCTTCTCTGTGTGCGCTTTACGTGAAAATCATGTACACATCTCTGGCTTCTGATGAAGCACTCAAGTCTCTGAAAGTGCCGAGTACTCCACATAATGTAGCCTTTACTTTGAGCAAAGACAAACAGGGCGATTGATTAAGCTGCGGAATACTTAGAACTTCCAGCTTTTGCAAATATGGAGTCAAACGATTGTCTGGTTTTCGTTCATCGAAAAGTGGCCTAATTAGGCGGAGGGGGGATAACGAGAGAGATAGAGAGGGGGGGGGGGGGGCAGAGAGAGTCACAGAGGGACCAACAGACAGAGAGAAAGAAAGATAGGCATAGAGGGGCAGAGATGGAGGAAAAAAAATGGGACAGAAAGAGAAAAAGAAGGAGAGATTGATAGAGAGAGATAGAAGAAGAAGAAAAAGAGAGACAGGCAGAGATAATGAGAGAGAGAGAGAGAGGGAAAGAGATAACGAGAGAAACAGAAAGGGAGAGAGAAAGAGATAACGAGAGAGAGAGAGAGAAACCTACTCGCCATCAACAACAAATACTCCCCTCACTGCACACGACACGTCATAAGCCCACCAAATTAAATAAACAAACCGAGCTCCTTTGCAGACGAGACAGCACAGTGACCACGTCATAATCTCTTTACCAGTGGTCAGAGAGGGATCAATTCTAGAGAGGAAACTTGCAAGCATAAAGTATATTATTCCATTCAGTGGCAGAATGATACAGCCATACCCAGGGGGCCTCGTTGGTCTGGCGGTAGTCCACCCGCTTACAGACGAGGGAGTCTCTGGTTGATTTGTTTGTTGTTCGTTTGATTAGGGTTTTGGGGGCTCTATCGATTTTTTAAGGTCATTACGGCGCCAAGAACCATTCCAAAGTATTTAGGAGTAGGGATTTAATTTTGAATTAAGCCTAGGCGGCGGGCTAATAGGCCTTCTCTTTTCTATTTTCAACCACCAAGGGATTTTAACGTGCGCAACGCACACACGGTGCCTCCGAGGTTTTTCCGTCCTTATCCAAGAAGACTGGTGTGGTTGAAAGGGAGGGAGTAAAAAAGGAAGAAGAGAAGCAAGGCAGGCGGCAAGAGTAGCAGGGAGTTAGGGCAGACAAAGGAGAGAGGGAGAGGAAGAGTCATAAAATTAGTTGAAAGAGTAGACAAGGCATAGAAAGAGAAGAAGAAGAAAATTATTGGGAATAGTGCCTGCACTATCCCGGCTTCGAACCCACGACCATTGGCATGAGATGTAGACACCACTACCTTTAGACCACGGGTTCGAATCCGTGCAGGTTCAACGGGATTTTTTTCGAAGTTTCATGGCTCCGACCCCACGTCCTATCAGAGATGGACGTAAAATTCGGAGGTCCCGCCTCGTAATTGGCCTTACAGTGTTGCAGGGGGCGTTAAACCAAAACCAAATCAATCAACAACAGCCCCCGATATACCTGCCTTGCACGCGGGAAGACCCTAGATCGACCCCGGTCGCGGACGATCTGGGCTTATTTTCTGCTGGGATTCTTCCCCTCTCAGTCCGGGTTGGCTCTGACAGGCAGGGTCGAAGTAGCCCGTCTCTTAAATGACCTTACAATGTTGCAGGGGACGTAAAACTGGTAACCAAACCAGCCCCCGAAATACAAAGATAAATAGCCTACGTGCAGATGATTTTATGAATCACTGCGAGTTGGCTTGGCCGAAGCTACAATCCGTCTATTATATTTTATATATTGAATGGAACATAATTTACGCTGGTGTGATAAAACTAATATCTACACCGGTTGGAATAGTTTGGTGCATGAGAAACCGGCGCTGTGGTGTAATGGTTAGGCTCTTCGCCTGTCATGCGGAAGACCCGAGTTAGATCCCGAGCGCGGACGATCTGTTTTGTTGTTTTTTTCTGCTGGGATTTTTCCCTTTCAGCCTGGGTTGGTCCTGACAGACAAGGTCGAAGTTGCCCCTCTCTTAAATGACCTTACAGTGTTGCAGGGGACGTAAAACTGGTAACCAAACCAATACCGACAAATTGCTACGATTTGTAGAAAGACATAATGATGTCGTGGGAGATTGGAAAAAACTTTTTGTTTTTTCTTCTCATTATTACCAATTTAAAATGGCGTTTACCACTCTAGTATCTTTTATCCGCATTTTCTGCGCATTTTTTAATTTGTACAGTTGGACCTGCTAAAGCGACCGCCTGTATAAGACGACCACCTGCACAAACGACCACTTTTCATCGACTCCCAAACTTCATTGTTTCTATATATCGTCATGGTGCTTTCAATATGGCTTAACTAATTTTTTTGCACTTCTGAGATAATGGGGATAAACTGATTTGGCCTGACGCTATGTTACAAGTAAAACCATATGGAAATATCAAAGTTTTATCAAAACGGCCCGGCACCTTTGAACATGTAACACCAAATGGTGGACTATGATGTGAGGAATTACGTAATGGGCTTATTCCATAATGCCCAAAGTCAGACTTAGGCCATTTTGGAAGCACCATGACGAAATTATCCCTGTCTAAGACGACCACCTATCTACTACAACACTTTTCTACTCGACATTGGGCGGTCGCCTTAAACAGGTTTGACTGTAATTCGTTGGTTGTATTTTTTCTTTTTCTTGTTTTTGCTGACAACATGATAATGAGTGGATTGCATTCAAATAGCGCATATCCCAATACTGGCTCTATGCGCTTTACAATCATTATTACCCTGGCAGACCAAAGTCACTCAGAAACCTTCTCAACTTCCTGGGAAGCATAATATAGTGCAAGCTGCCGTTTTACAAGCGCTCAAACACTAACATACTGACAAGACCTTTCGCTGTCTTTAGCCGTGTACCCATTCACACCTGTTTAAAGTGAGGATAATTTGCGTAAAGTGCCTTTCCCAAGGATACAACGTCGGGCCCGAGCCGGGATTCGAACCCGCGACCTTCCGATTACGAGTCCGGCAGCCTAACCACTAGACTACTAAGACCACTCCCTGTTACACATTCCCGTGGATTCTCAGCAGGAGGTGGAAATGCTGAAGAAAATGAGCTCTCTATAGCTCTCTAGAGAAGTAATAAATGCTTTAATAAAATGTTTTTGGATAGAGTCCGCACATAGAGTAATGGTCCCACTCTCGCTAATTGGTGCTCGGCTTGCAGCCCTTCTGTCTATGGGGCTCCTTTCATCGAGCAAATCACTTCAAGGTAAGCAATGTCAGCGAGTGCCCTTAGGCTATTGGAGTAACAGCGAGAGAGAGAGAGAGAGAGAGAGAGAGAGAGAGAGAGAGAGAGAGAGAGAGAGACTGAAGGAGAGAGAGAGAGAGAGAGAGACTGAAGGAGAGAGAAAGAATAAGAGAGGGAAAACAGATGGATATGGAGAAAGAGAGAGAAACCGAAGAAAAGAAAGAAAGATTGAAAGAGGGAGAGAAAGATAGACGAACA
This sequence comes from Phyllaplysia taylori, assembly GCA_032273245.1. Taxonomy (NCBI): domain Eukaryota; kingdom Metazoa; phylum Mollusca; class Gastropoda; order Aplysiida; family Aplysiidae; genus Phyllaplysia; species Phyllaplysia taylori. The sequence continues at coordinate 1,217 of JAUKPP010013888.1, read as the reverse complement.
GAAAACAGAATGAGAGAGAGAGAGAGAGAGAGAGAGAGAGAGAGAGAGACTGAAGGAGAGAGAGAGAGAGAGAGAGACTGAAGGAGAGAGAAAGAATAAGAGAGGGAAAACAGATGGATATGGAGAAAGAGAGAGAAACCGAAGAAAAGAAAGAAAGATTGAAAGAGGGAGAGAAAGATAGACGAACAGAAAACAGAATGAAAGAGAGAGAGAGAGAGAGAGAGAGAGAGAGAGAGAGAGAGAGAGACTGAAGGAGAGAGAAAGAATAAGAGAGGAAAAACAGATGGATATGGAGAAAGAAAGAGAAACCGAAGAAAAGAAAGAAAGATTGAAAGAGGGAGAGAAAGATAAACGAACAGAAAACAGAATGAAAGAGAGAGAGAGAGAGAGAGAGAGAGACTGGCAAGGGAGAGAGAAAACAGGATAGAGAAGGAGAAAGAGATAGGAACAGACGGAGAGAAGGAGAGAAAGAGAGAGGCAGGGAGTGAACGAAAAACTTAACAATTGAAACAAAACCTTCACAAATAAAAATAAAAACCCTCATTGGTTGAGCTCATTAATTCAACAGCTCATTTTTGTTTTTGCTTGTTTTGTTTTACTTATGTAACTACATTTTTTCAAAGCCATTTTTTTTCTTCCTCTGTCTGCCCTCTGATTTGCATCTTATCGTATTTTCATTAGCCAATGATCATCGTCGTTAGGTGGTTTATATGATGGGTTTTCTTGTGCTTTTGGGTTGGTTTTTGTTTGTTTGTTTGTTGTTGTTGTTTTTATGCTTTGTTCTTTGTCGTTATGCTATCATTTTCATTTTGCCTGTTTGTTATTGTTGGTGGTGTTTATTTTGTGTTGTCGTTGCAGCTGCTGATTCTTTCTTTTTATTGGTTGTTGTGTTTGCGTTGTTTTAGTTGTTTTCGTTGCCTTTTTATGTATGTTGTTGTTCGCTTGACTATTTAGTTTTTCTTCCTCTATATAATTTTGTGGAATATTGTTGTTGACAAAGTCTCATGATCAATATCCTCATGAGGGGTAATCATTGTCTTCATTGCTACACATTATTTCGTGGGTTCTTTCGCTTGTTCTCCCAGTTTTTAGTTTAAATAGTTAGTACAAAGTTAGTTGTTTATAGAGGCGCCAGCATCTTTGCCTGTTTTACCCAAGTTGTTTTTACGGTGGTGGTGGTGGTGGGGGGAGGGGGGGGGAGGTGGGAGGTGGGGGAG
>JAUKPP010013777.1:0-17944 GCA_032273245.1 Phyllaplysia taylori | reverse complement strand
TGGAATAAAAATAGCATTACTATCATCAGTTGAAGCGAAGAGGGTACCACACAATGTGTACGCACAATGAGGCGGCGCGCAGCGGCCACTTTTTGGACACACGCAGCGCAGCAATTTGGCATTGCTAAGTTTCTCAGTAGTGGAAAAATTATGCAGCGCTGACGCTTTTTTCTGAAGTGAGTTTTGCAAGAATTTCAACCACACAAATCTTGATGTCGTCCACAGACTTGTTTACGGCATCCAGATTGTTCGAGTGGACGACACAACAGACAAGGGGTGTTTTCAATGATCCGCCAGGCCCTGGACCTAATCCAACATGTGGTCACTCAAGGTGGGCAGGAGGAGGTGCGTCCGGAGGGAGGTCCCATCGTCAACGGCGACTCTGGGATTGGCCTGGCTTCCTCAAACCCTACAGCAAGCAAAGCATTCTCAGACTTTGAGGTAGCGAAACAGAACTTTTAGTGCTGCTGTCTCTTCTTTCAACTTTCAAAATTCGGCTAATGAGAAGATGTTTTACATAGAGACCATTTTTTGGGAGGTACATTGTGTGAAGATTGATAATTGCTTAAGAGAAAATAGTTTGGTTTCACAGTGGTGTCATTTATCATGTTCTATAAGGGACCTTGCTCTTCTGTGGTATTCTTGAGGGCAGAGACAACTGCATGGACACATAAGCACTCACTTTAAAACATGTTAACAAACTGTTTTATTGCAATGTTACTTGAAAATCTCTGACATTATGAGCAATTCTAACTTATGTTATATCATATATATAATGATAAGGACTGCATTTATACAGCGCATATATCCCTGCTTGAAAGCAGGCTCTATGCGCTTAATTAACCTTAAGGTTTCTTTTCCCCGCATGCCTTTCCTTTTTGCATTTTCCCTCATTTCCTCATTTCATTTCTCGCGTTGTGCATCTCTCCAGGACCAAGTTGATATGACCAGGGTCACCATGATTGGACCAGCGGTGGAAGACCGACTGCTCAGTGCGTTTGAGAGTGTGAAGGAGACGGTGGAGGAGTTCACGGACTCGTACTACACCTCGCACGAGGCCCGGGAGAAGATTGTACAACTCTCCGATGTACTCCGAGACGACCTGCAGAGCATGCTATTGCTGGGCCAGAACTTGGTGAGATGATGGTAGAAGTCACTGATAGCAGTCACAGGTTGATAAATCTATTGTAAAAGCAAAGGGATAAAGGAAGTTTCTTTGCATTAGATAATATTAGAATGCACAAGATTTATCCAATCATTTCTACCGACTGGGATTTCAATTTGTAGAATCTGTTTAGCCTGTTATGCTTGTAAAATATTCAGTGTTATGACTTGTAGTTTATGTGACTTTCTTTTATTTTGTTTCCCAGAACTGCAGAGATGCCAGAACCCCAACGCATGACTTGGAAACAGCCATCATCAAAACTCTGGAGTCATCAAAAATTTTGCGTAAACAGGTACTTGTAGCAAGTAGTGATTGTTTTTCTGTGGAAAAATACTTTAAGGCTTTATTTATTGTACATGATTCTGAATACAATGTACCCACTTTCTTACTTTTTATCACCGGACTATTTACACAAATGATTGTAGCACTGTGATGCATATTTTTTGTTTGTAGAATCCCATGAGTCAGGGCTTTGAAAATTTTTCTTGTTAGTACATTTCTGTCAGCAGATTAAAGTATAAATGTTCCAGAATGTTATAACTGCCTTTATAAATTTAGTATGGTTATCTCATCTCTCACATGTTTTCTCTTTCTCCTAACCAGCTGCTGTGCACTGCCATGAGCCAAGCGTCAGACTTGTTCCGTCAGAATGATGACGAGGGTCTGCTGAAGGCGTTGCGTCTGGCCGGCGTCTCTGGTGAGCTGGATCGGGTGGAGGAGTTGACCGTCAAGTTCTCCGAGCACCAGGAGCAGCTGGAAGAGGTGAGTGTGCCCGTTGTACTGCTTTTGGTTCTGGGTTGGGGTTCATATCTCTTAGGAGAAATTTTGTTGTCTGTATCGGATAAGATGGGTTCCAAAACCTTTAAAAACTATGGCAATAGAATGACAGATATGCCACAAACAGGATTTAATCCAGAGCCATTTTGTTCAAAGGCAGGTGCTTGGTCTCTCACCCAGTCGCTTTCTCTGTGTCTGTATGTAAATGGGAAAAGTGGATTCAGTGGCAAATAGAATGGGGATGGAATGCACTACATTGTTTTGTCCTTTCATTACAACCCTATCAACATCATATTGCCAATTTTGCTTGTATTGGGGACCCTCCCACAACTTTGTGATGACACTGTTGCAAACTTTATTTTATCTTAATGCAGCTTTTTGTTTTTTGTTAGTTCTCATTTTGTTTTTGCAGTTTGTTTTTGCTAATTGGAAGTACCGCGAGAGATGACATTCATGTGCCTCCCCTCACTCTTATATCAGTCCCAGTTCTAACCTACATGTCTATATTTGTGTTATCAGGTGTGTAAGTTATTCCGACACATGGCCAGCACGGAGCCTCTAGTCATCACAGCGGAGCATAATGAGTCATTCCTACACAGCCTGGGACCATTGGTGAGCAAACTGGATTGCTAGGGAACATGAAGCTAGAAAACAAATGAATCAGCAGTAAATTTTGGAAGCAGTTAGTTTTTTATTCAACCTGGGCCACCTTGGTGTACATTCATGTGTTTCATATCCGCGGCACTCTAACATGCTTGATGAGAAGTGATTGCAATATACGGTGAATGCAAATCCTTTAGGGATTCTATATTTTGAAGTAAATCAGGAATGTCCAGGGGGTACATAACAACTTTTTTATTCATAAGCTTGATTGTAAAGAACATAGATCCTGCTTTCAAACGGGGATATGCGCTATATAAATGCAGTTAGTGTTATTATCATTACACTTAGACAAACACTCAGCTGTTAGAACATATTTACATGAGTTGCTCTCTCCTTATCATTAGATTTAAAAATAATTTTTTTAAAAATTATCATTATTTTTTTTTAGTTGCTCTCTCTTAACTGTTGTTACCCAACATGCACCAAAAGTAGTACATAAGATCAGTTCAGCCCAGTAGCAGATTTTGACAAGTTAAATTGCTGACTGTTTAGCAAAGAGGCGAATACCCCACTACATTCATTGTACTATTCGCCCTTATGCAAAAGAACCAACGAAAAGAATGACAGCTCTCACTCCTTTAGATAGCCGTTGCTTGTGTGTTTTCTAACAATGTGAACTTATTCCCCCGGATCAGATATTGTTTGCCGCCCACACGCTGGCTCAGCACGCAGACTCAAAAATAGCTCGGGAGAACCTGGAAGTATTCAGCGACGCCTGGGAGTCACAGATCAACGACCTCAGCATCCTGGTCAAGGAGGTCAATGATGTGTGTCAAGGTCGCGGGGATAAGCTCGTCTATCTATCTCTGCCAAGACCTGGCGTAAGTTGGTCACTTGATGATCTTCTGTTACTTTATTGAGACTGGTTTCTGGGTTATCCAACTTATACAATGCACTAATTATCAGCTATTTATTTCATGAAGGATTTCAACAGGAGGAAAGTTTGTCTTATAAAAAACTTGCTCAAGTATACAGTGATTCTTTTTACATGTCCAAGGAAATATCCTGGATGATTTGTCAATAGTGTTGGATTTGCATCAACAACATCTACTCATCTAAATTTTATTGATACTTTGAAGTAGCCATTAGGTTTGAGGGAGAGAAAAAAATGATAGTACAGTGAGAACAGATTGCTTGCTTTTTGATGTTCACTAACTTGGCCATTACTTCTATTGCTTTTGTATCTGTAGATGATGTATTTATCGATTCTATAATGAAAACATGTAGGTTTTATTTCAAAAGTACTCACTTAAGTGTTGGTAGTACAGCAAGCATTTTTTTTTACTTCAATTTTACATTGAAATCATGTACATTTGATTAAAAAGAGGGTTGGTAGTTTAGCTAACATCTTTCTTTTTTCGCGAGCAATGAGTCTGTTGAATCGAGCGCTTCTCACCACCGTTTTCCACTACTAGGTTCAGACACCACCTGTAAGTAATTTTTCTTGTTGAGCTGTTGTCTCCGAAGCCCGTTGCTTTTCAAGTCCCCTCTAGTTGTTTCTCTGGCCAATCTGATCCTTGTTTGTTCCTCCAAACATTTTGAAATCTTTCAATGTTAGATGTAGTATGTAGTTAGATCACTACGTCTGTGATTTTTTTAACATATCTGGAATTTTCTTCATAGGAAATTGTGCATTGCTTTTTTTTCTATCATTGCTTCACAGATATTCAAACCGAAGGTACATGGATATGTCTAAACCCTTCAATCCTCTTTCAGTTTTGACTATTACTCTACCTGGTATTTTGAGTTCTGAGACATGAGAACTGGATATTTTGTGAATGAGTTGTGTTCATCATATTTATTAATGTTCTTGTCTTTCCATTTCACGTTTTGTTTTGTGCTCACAGATTAAACTGTAGCAATCATAGCCTTAACATCTCTAGATCTCTCTATGTCCGCTTAATACAATATTCAGCTTATTCACTGCTAGAATTCCTCCACATGAGTGCACAGGCAGGAAGCATATGTCCATTTCTTATGTCCATTTCTTTGTTGATGATTCATTTCTCTTAAAAGTTCTTCTAATCAACCTGTCAGTACATATAGGCCTCCAGTGCTTCTTTAATATTTTTCTTTGCTTAGTTTGTAGGATCATCTATTTTTCATTTGTTACATTTTCCCAGTTTTTAAACATATAATTTGTTGACTGTTTATTTGGTACATCTTGGCTTCTTGGAAACGAGTGACAGATTTGTATTGGACTGTACATGTTGACAGCCTCTTGTTCAGTAAAGGGCAAAGTCGTCCCGTGATTGGAAAATGATAAATGTTACCTATGTCACAGTGTTTGCTGGACCCCAGGACACCACCGCGTCCTACATTGTGTGTGATTTTATCTTTGCCCTTCACTGTCTGTGCCTCTTGAATCAACTAGAGTACATATGATGTAATATATCGGTGGCGTCAGGTGTCAATGGGATATCGTGAAGGACTTCTAAGTAACTCAAAGACAAAAGCTATCTTATTCGCTCAACAACATCATTGTAAATCTCAAAAGGCTGAAGTCTGTTTCAGCAAATTGTACAGGGGAGTTGAAAAATGATCCATAAAGCTATTATTGTCTATTGGTAAAAACTATTGAATATTTGATGATCTTCACTCGTCAGTGGCTCAAGAGTTTAGTCTCTGTAGTGGAGATTTGCTAAATATAGAGGTGATGAAAATATTATTTTTTTTTCAAAATCTTAGATAATAATGATAGCCGACTTACAATCTTCATCTTTTAATTTGGCTGGGGGTTGAAAATATTTTCATTTACGCCACACATCTAGGAGGATGTATTTGGTCTTGTGTTTCAACTTAGAAAAAACGTGAAGGCTGTAGTAATTTAGGGCTTCCCTGTTTGCACCTGATGGCATCGATATATTGTACCATATTTTGTATGTGATATACACACAGGAGTTTTGTCAAAGCTGTAATCATAATCAAGACTCGCTAGCGGCAATGACTGACAACAACATATTATTCTCTCTTTCCTGACCGTACATCTTGCATACATCATATTATTCATACAGCTACTTACACACTGATGTGTGCAAAACAATTATCTTATACTCAATTGATTTACACACTTCCATAAAGACAGGACTTTTTCTGAAGGTCAATAGCGTCAGTGGATACAGTAGAAAAAGCATGCTATTGTTAGTGGACAACTCATAACACATATTCAGTTTACAAATAAACCAGTACAAAGGGTTAAACAGGGTCTGCACGTTCTTCTACTGAAGGTTAAAGCTTGAAGACCTAATGCACTTTTATTATTTTGGAGTAATTTTGGAGTCAGTAACTTCTTTCAATGGCATTTAAAGCAAAAAGAAACAATCTAACAACAAACACACATTCGTGACCTCATATTCATGCAAAGACCCATTTAGGCCTAGTGCGTATCCAGTAAAACAAACTCTCTTGAAAAGAAAAGGTATTCCTCTACTCTTTACAAATCATCTCTTCTTTCTTTCTTTTCTTCTTTCTTGAAATGTGTACTGGATGTTTTTTTTAGTTTGATGGTACTACTAATCAGATCAGTTGACAAGTTACCTGTGTACAGAATTAATGGCTATTGTTTAATTCAGGATATGCCCTGTGTCTACTTCTCTTTTTCTTAGTGCATCATACACGATTTTACCTGTTGATAAATCCTGAAAAAAGTCAAGACAATGTTTTTTTTTATTTTTAGATAAAACAAAATGGTATGATATTGTTGATACAATTATACACAGAGATAGGAATAGTCGTCTCATTTTAATGAGACTGAAAATTATATAGGCCATCTCACGGGCCTGGTTTTGGATAACAACATCTATTTGATCAAAGAACCAAAACTCTTTCAACATCCCATGATTGGAAAGAAAAAAACCCAGCAAAGTGGTTAGAACCTTCATAGTAAGCACCGAACACTTATGATCTCATCTGGACTTATTAATATACTATTTAAAATTGTTTACGTACGGAAGGTTGTAGATTTATAGTGTTTTCAGTGAGTTCTTTCATTTTTGCTGAACATACGGAAGACCCGATGCTTCTCAGTGCCTGGAATGGCACAAACTGTAGATGCTGAAAGAAAATCTGTGTTGTAATTTTTGCTCTCCTTTTCCTTATTTGAATTCTTTATCAGTTCAGAGCTGGAACAGTAATTTGCCGTCTTCAAAGTATAAAATGCTTTGAACATCAAAGGCTTTAGCATATTCCAGCTTGGTGTTCACAATAAAACTGGACAAGCGCTGTTGTTGTTGTTTTCAAATGTATATACATGTATATTTTTTATTATGCATCGTCACGTGGCGTGTTTTCTCTCCAGAGCACTCCCTTGTATTCAGATGGAGGTTGCTACCTCAGTTACCCGCCCTTCTCTTTCTTCATGTTGTTCATGTTTGCATTGTCCATGTCGTTGTACAGAGAGGAGGGCTTCATTAAAGTCATACTCGTATACCTTGGTACAGTCAAACCTGTCTAAGACGACCACCCAATTTCGAGAAAAAAGTGGTCGTTTTAGACAGGTGGTCGTCTTAGACAGGGATAATGTATAGAAAATAATTAATTTAGGAGTCGATGGTAAGTGGTCGTTTGTGCAGGTGGTCGTCTTATACAGGTGGTCGCTTGAGCAGGTTTAACTGTACTTTCATTGTCTTTTGTAGAAGAAAAGAATTGCTGATGGTTCCTACGATGATGATCATGTTATGTAGCCTACTCATAAATGTTTTCTTTTTCTTTTTTTTTATCGAATGGATAATTGCAGCATGAATGTATCATGGACTGTTTGCTGTGATGAAAAGTTGTAATTCTGATAGATGAAAACTGACAATGTTCCATCACCATCCACCATTCACACAAAAATTGACCACAAAGACTTAGGCCTATACTTTTTATTTTGGTCTACTTTTCTTGTGAAAGTGACCTACTTTAGGAGTTGTCTAAATTTGCAGGATATTAGAATCGTTGTGCTCTCAGACACAAAAACCAAACCTGACAGGTAAAGCTGTAAAAGGATGATATAGATGTATGAAACTTGTCACACAAACCCGGATTGATAACAATATGAAATCCTGTTGAATGTGTTTTGATGCTTACAACTTTTGTCATTGCAGAAACATGGAACCACTTCCAGGTCCCTGAGACCAGCCAAGTTGGACGCTGAGGTAAAGCAATGGTTGTAATCGGGGCAGACTTGACCAGTGGCTGTTGTTGGTGGTTTTAGTTTGATTATTTTGTTGAGGTTTTGTGGCACTTTCAACACTGTAAGGTCACTTGAGCATCAGGCAAAAGACTAGACAGTAGTGACCTACTTAGCAAGGTGTAGAAGGAGCAGACCACATCAGAGCACCCTCCAACCACCTGGGTTGGTTTTAGATTTTTGTCAACTTTTTCAACACTGTAGTAAGTCCAGGTAAGATGCAGCTGCTTTGAGCGACCCTGCCTGTAATGGCTAATCCCGACTGCAAGTGGATAGCCTAACCATTACACCAATGGATGGGAATAGTGAAGTTGTTATTGTCGAGTGATTTTGCTCCGTTCTTTTCCCATCAGAGGATGTTCAGGATGAGAATGAGACAAATTTATACAAACCATCACATTTTAAGGTTGTTAAAAAATTGAAGTTTTGAAAGACACCAAACTTCCAACACATAATCTTCTAACTATTTTCCTTCCTGGCTTCTGTCAACTGTAACCTTTTACAAAAGCGAATACATGAATCTCGACTGGTATTTCAGAAAGATTTACATGTTTTTCACCAAAGATAAGCATCCTAGCTTTGATATACATGATGCCAACAACCCCATATGCTTAAAACTAATGGGTGTCTAATTTCATTTTGTTGCAACACTTTTGAATTCATGTTGACAGAGTGAGGTGGAGATCATTATATTTCTTATCTGTCCATCTTCTTCCCATGTTTTCCTCACGTTCTCTGAATGTTGTATTGTGTCACAGGAGCAAGCCAAGATCGCCAAGCTGGGTCTGGAGATGAAGTTGATCACGTCAGAGACGGAGGCCGAGGCTGACAAGTGGGAGGAGCCGGACAACGCTGTGGTCAAGCGGGCCAAGAACATGTCGAGCATGGCGTTCAGCATGTACCTGTTCACCCGCGGGGAAGGGCCGCTACGCACCACCCAAGACCTCTTTGTGCAGGCCCAGTTCTTCGCTCAAGAGGGGAACAAACTCTATGCCACAATACAGCATTTTGCACAACGAGTGAGTGGAGAAGCTGGGGATTTAGCCGGAAGTCAGGACTTTTGTTGTGAAGATCCATGTTGGCAAAAACTTCTTGAAAATCATTGTAACCTTCCGTTATATATGCCATGTTACTCTTGCTACAAATATGGCCTTGATGCGTGAGCTAGGGTTTTTTGTAGTTGGCCTTGTCAATCTTTGGATTAGGTGTTTGATAATGATGACTGTGTGTTTTACGACCTGCAAGCAGAGACTCTTTCACCTTGCATGCTCTATGCACAAAACTTTTGTTTTTGTTTGATATTGGCTTTTTGCCCCCTCCCTGCTCCGAGAGGTGAATCTGGGGACCCGAAGACATGATTGTATTTGTAACTTCTAAGAGTAGCGGAGGGAGAATTTTCGCTCCCCATCAAACACCCGGAGTTAAAGAATGTCCAGTCTGGGATATAAATCAGCATGTCTGACACCAAGATACAAGGAGTAATAAGATAAGATATACTTCATTGATCCACCAGAAGAGGATAAATAGTTCCTAGAGTGATAGAGTATGACTAGGGGATGGAACTTTGACTTGAATGAATATACATGTGATTATGTGAATCAGTCCTGGACTAACGGCGTTGTGGTGTAATGGTTAGGCTCTTCGCCTGTCATGCGGGGACCCCGGTTGGATCCCCGATTGCGGACGATCCTGGTTTTTTTCTGCTGGGATTTTTTTCCCTCTCAGCCCAATTTGGCCCTGACAGGCAGGGTCGAAGTAGCCTGTCTCTTAAATGACCTTACAGTGTTGCAGGGGACGTAAAACTGGTAACCAAACCAAGACGAGTCCTGGACTGAACTGAAAATTCACCTAGTAGCAGTTGTGTCTACTGTTGTGGATAACTTCTCAAGGCAACCCCATTTTGTCTATGTCCCCAGGTGCCAAGCTGTGCACAGAAGGAGGAACTGTTGATGTACCTGGACAGAGTTCCCGTGTGTTGTCATCAGCTGCTCACCACCCTCAAGTCAGCAACCTTTGGCAAAACAGCAACCTTCAACAAGGTAAGTGGGTGGTTCGTGGGCGCCCGGGTGTGTCTTCTCCTTTTTCTACGTGTTACTTTTATTCGTAATCTACTTCCTGGTACTGAAATGACCTTACTGCGTTGATAGTGCTGTAAAATATTAACCAGAAGAAAACAAGTAGGTAAAAATCAGTAGCGGATGTTCTCAAAGTTCATCTTTGCCGTGATTCCAATCGGGCAAACTGCTCTAGACCCAAATAGGTTCCAATTGCTCATGATATAAACTTTCAAAATTTTATCTTCTTGCTGACTTCACTGTATGCACCTGCTCATTTGTACATTGGTCCCTGCTATGCTAATACAACATTAGAATCTGCAATCGGTGTGTGTGATGGTGGGGGAGGGGGGGTGTCTGTCGGTGGCTGAACAGTATAGCCCGGGTCTAGGAGTTTGAAGTTATTTGTTTATAGAGGCACCAGCTTCTTTGGCTGTTTTAGCTAGGAACTTAAAACGTAATGGTCTAGCGTTGAAATTCTGGGGAATACTTTATTTTAAAAAAAGTTTCTCACTCATTTTTCCATTGGAAATAGCTATTGAAACTGAAATATCTGTCTCTTACATGATGCTATAATGTGAAAGGAGGCCCTAAATCCAAATCAATTAAAATTAGAACCAGGAAAAATTAGTACAGACTTTACTGATGGCATCCCCTTCCATGTCCTGTTTTCCAGGTGGACAGTGCAATTCAAGAGACCAAAAATTTGATGAACATTGTTGCTAAAGTTGTGACCACTTGCTTTGTCTGTGCAACCAAGGTAAGTAAAATTTGTAAAAGTAAATTGGCATTGATACAGAGATTATGAAACAAACATATAGTTCTCATATTGGAATATGGGTCTTAGGTGTACATCTATGGAAGCATGCAGCAGCATTTGGGCCAGTGAAGGTTGAAATCCCTCATGATGGGAGGATGCATGCAAAGAAAGAGTTGGACTTTGAATTTCCTCCTGAGAGCCTTCAGCTCCGTTCTCAGATGTGGAGGGGTGAAATGATTTTTGTTTTAAAAATATGACCATGCATATCCCGTTACTTCATCGTTGGACATTTGTGATGTTATGTGTAAACAAATTTCTTTAGGATCTGTCATGGCTGACAAAGAATAACGTGACTCTCTGTTGCGGGGATGCTGTATAATTAGATCCGTGAGGATTCAGATGTGGTAACATGTGCAGAGACACAAATAATGATGAAGGTTTCAAATCTAAACCCAAAACACAACGTTTTCATTAATTTTCATGCTTCATTTTCATTTAATCTAATCTCCTGTACTTTGGTTATGATGAGTGACTTATATTGCTATTGATGTACTTGAGAAATGTCCCAGTAGAAGAAAACGTCCTTGATGCACTCATGACGCCACTGTTGCAACGGTCTCCCCTCAGTACAACATTGACTACCGCACCTCGCCCACCCCCAGCACCAGTAGTCAGATCACGCGATGGACAACAGCCTCCAACTCGTCAAACCCGGCCCGCTATGATATGCGGTCTAGCGGCAGCGACACGGAGTCTGCGCCCGGCAGCACGGCACCCTCGGAGAGTTTGTACCGCAGTAGCAGCCTGAACAAGCCTTTGTCAACGCTGGACAAAACTGGCTAGACGGCAGCTGGCCTTTGTGCATTATGTGGTCATCGTGTAACAAATCACAGTGTTGACTGATCCATCTTCAAACGAGAAAGGTAGACCCCAATCCCTGCACACTGTAAATAGCTTGCATGAATCGAAAACACTCCCGTAGAGGTATGGTTTCAGTCTAGAAATACATGCACACATTAGAGGTACCAATTTTCAGATGAATTCAGATTTCTGAACCATCCTTGTGTCCACTCTAGGCAATTGAAAAGCTGTTTGAGAAGGGCAGAACGGGAATTTTTGGATTATTTTTCTTGAACTAGTTGGTACCTGGACCACATTGATATTCTGGTTTGAGATCTAGCTGAATAATACTCAAGACTTGTTGCAGTGAAATATTTAAAAAACAAACAAAATTGATTCTTGAGATCTCTATCGACATGCTGTCTCAAGACAAGGTTTGTGGAGAGTGGAGCAAAGAATCTCTGCTGGTCCCTCATTCAGACATAATACAACATCTTGTGTGTGGCAATGGCAATGTTCTTATGTAGCTTTATGTAAGTTTGCATATCATGGTTAAGTTGGCTTGGTGGGGACACAAAGTTTCCAGGTGTCATTGCTCTTGATTTGAGTTTCATTTGTTTTCTTTTTTCAACTTTTTTTCCGATCACCAAGCCCTACTTGCTACTGGTAGCAGTTGGGGGCAAGTCATACTCAACATATCGGATCACTTTATGTCCCAACGTCACCTGTTGATGTTTCTGTAGTATTTATATTCTAGCTGCACTAACAAGACAGTTGAAAAGCTTTTTCAAGTTTTCGCCAAGATAGAAGGTGTTGAGCAGTTGGATATGAGGAAACGTCTTATGGTCTTTGAAGTAGTTGCATTAGTTTTAAACTTTGTCTGTTAAGTTGCTTGTGGCATTTTATTTACCATTGGATATTTTGTGTGCTGTGATTGATCAACACTTCACTTGTCACTTGCTTCATGTACTTGATACAAACCTCGACTGCTTCAATTGCTCTGCCAGAGAAATGGTGTCTCCCCCACCCCCAATCATCCTCACGGGAGCCACGTAACTCTTTGTTGTGGTGAGTCAGACAGGCAATAGTGCATCATGGCAGGAAGTGATTGAGGTTCTCCGGAGTATCAGCTCGGCTGTGGTATTCGTGTAGTTTTTAATTTGTATTAATTTTACAAGTCTGCCATGTTCCAGTGCTTTTGGTACCCCAAGTCATTCTAGTCAGCTAATTTGGTTTATTGCTGTGTTTACTTAACTGCGTTGACTCCTCAATGGCATTTTTTATTTGATTTGTCGTGATTTTTTTTTATCCATGGTTCATTTTGTTGTATCAAACTTGATCTTGTTACGTAATTTATGACGGAGATGTTGGTGAAATTGTGCATCAGTCAGATGCGGAGCTGGGCTATTTTGTCTTCAGTAATGACAAAGAGAGACATGTTTGTGATGGGCTGTAGTCCTTGTTCTGGCATAACCCGGCTGCTTGCAGCGACCAGCCCAGACGGTTTTCACCTCCTCAGTTTCCCCAGGACCTCAATCGTATTTGACTGCTGTACTGTGTTCTGCTCATGCTCTCATGCTTTCAGTTGTCTCAGCGGTACCGAGTTTTGATCTTGTGTCGCAACTGTTTTTATAATCTTGATCATGTAACGATCTGGAAGTTGATGGGAGAAGGTTATGTTGCTGGGCAACCAAGCCGTCTCTGGTTTTTGTATCTGAATGATCTGAGGTGACTGAGTTTAGAGTGTCCTATTCTTTGTGTTTTGAAAAAAGATTAATCTTATAATATTGGGTCACTGACTTGTACTGAAAATTGTTATTGAAATGCAGACTTGTCTTACGAATGTGTTTCAAAATGACTTATACAAAAATATTAGTCTGATGTGTTGTACAAATACGCTTTGGGTTATTAATCTAAAAGACAAAATGGAGATTTTTTAAAACACATCGTACTTATATAGTGTGATTGACTTTGTATTTGGTTAATTATGCAAATTTCTCTGTTGCTATCGTTTTCTTTATTCTCGACCAATCTCTCTAACTCAGTGGCATATTTGTGAAACGCCAGGCGTAACTGATAGTTTGATGATGATGACGCTTCAACCAGTTGAGTTTTTGCCCATCTGGCATCTTGTGACTAATAAGCTCGGCCTGATATCAGGTGGGCTGTTCTTGTTGCTGCTCTTACTGTTTGCTTGCTTTATGTTGCTACCAGCTGTCTATTGTAAGTGAAGATTGTCAGTCAGAGGGTTAATGAATTGTCGGGATGGTGTGAGTAATTATGTTTGACGTATTTATCAGGAAGTAGATAAAATAGATGGAAATAGTATCCCTCTCAGCCCAGGTTGGCCTTGACGGGCAGAGTTGAATGGCCCTACAGGTGCGTAAAACTAAAACCAACCAAGGCGAGAAGGCAAGGCAAATACTTTTATCTTGACTGTGATGGTAGATACTGAACAAGAGTAGCGAGAACAAGTCAGTTATACGTTTTTCTTTTGCACTTTTTGTGGGGGATTGTCTCTGTAATAGCTGTTGAGAAGAGGACAAGGATATCCTGATTGGTTCGGCTGTTACTGATTTAAATGTCGCATTGCTGATATGTCTCTGGCACTGGTGCTTTCCTGATTGCTGAGAGGAAATGAAGTCAACAGCAGTCTTGTAGGAGCTGAGTGTCTGCCTGTTGTCATGTCGGAGAGTAGAACAACTCCTCATTTTCTCCATCATTCCAGCCTCGGATGTTCATCTCGCTGTGACTAATGGTTGTAAGTTTATCATGTGATATTTGCCGACCGCTGCTAATGCCAACATCTGGCCCACTCACCAGCTGTTATAATGTCAGATGGCTTAGGAAATTAGAAACAATACACATGTAGGCTTACATAATATGATGTCACTACTTGACTGTCCATCTTCTTTAAATTGAAGAATTTCTGCAAAAGAGAATAGAATCAAGCTTTTTCAGTGGAGAAACTGTTTGTGAATAAGTGACAGGCTTTAAAAAAAAAATGTAGTGATTTTGTTCCGTCATTTGTTAACGGTATCGAAGGAAGTTCCAACCAAATAATGATGATGCTTTTTCTGTGATCAAATATTTGACATGAGTTAGATGTTGGCAGGAGGAGCGGGGCAAACGTACCAAAGAGGTGACCGTTGCAATATCTTTGAGGCAAAGCATCACACTGGAAGCGCTGTGTCAATGTGTGCCGACGCGAGCTGCCAAATTTTTATTTGGGCTTTGCGCTTCATTTTCGCATTCCACGTTCATTTTCATCGTTTCAGTTTTGATCAGTATTTTATGAAATTGCTGTATATATTTTGCATATCTTAGTTATTGACACATTTACCTCCCTTTTGTCATGTACATAAGAGTGATCAAGTATTCAATGATTGGTGCGGTTTAGGTATCCACGAGTTTTGTTTGCTTACCAAATTCTTCTCAAGGTGTTTGTTTAAAAAGTCTTAATAATCTTACTTGTGGCGATTTGTTTTTAAAATTTTAGGTTGACAGGCCTATATTGATAATAATAATATACTTTCCCTCTCTCTTTTCTCCAAATAAAGAAGAGGGAGAGAAATAGAATGAGGAGTGCTTTCAGAAAATAAAAGTAGAGAGAAAGATGGAGTATAGAAGAGATGTAGATGAGTAAAGAAGTAGAGTAGCCCGCCATGTGCTGTGTCTGTGAACCTGGTGAGACCAGTGTTGCCTGAACACCCCACCTCATCACTGGCACTCCGTACCAGAAAATCCAGTTTTATTTATTCTCTATCCCATTTATCACAGTTGTATTTGATCATATATTTTACTTGTGTGCGCGTGTGTGTGTGCAATACAAATTATATTCTTGCATTGAGAAACCCTGGATATCGACCAAGTAGATAACATGTACTTGTTATTTTAATGCCACTAAGTCAGTCAATAAGCATGGTGCGTGTATGCATGCTGTTAGTGCAATGTATTCTGCACACTTATTACAACCAATTCACATAGACCTATATATTATATACACTATATGTACATGTGCAAAGTCCAGACATGCTTGAGGCATGCCGTTGTGGGGCATATTTTTGTAACAGCTACAAAGATGACTGGAGATGACTGAAGAGATTTCACTCTTTTTCTTGTGGCCATAGGACTGGGACAATTTGCTTTTCATGATTTTCATGATTTGAACTGTTTTGCAATATTTTCACTAATTTTGGTCCCTTGTTTGTGGAGAGTAATCACGTTTTTGTGATATGTTTAAGTCATAATATCTGATGCTACGGCTTTACTTTTCATGGTATTTTCCTTACAAGCTCTCTCATAAATCATTTTCACTTTGACTAAAATTATTTCAAGTATTGCTATTGGCCTACAATTTTTTCCTGCTTACATTGGGTATCATTCTCACAGGGATGTGAAATATAAAAATGTTCTGGGAAAGCTGCTTGGAAGTTTTGCTGCCTTTCACTAAAGTTTATTTCCTTGTCGCGTCTCAAACTGAAATGACTGCAGACGCCATTATCTTCTCTCTTAATTCAGTGTATTATTATGTTCCTTTTAATTACCCTGCTTTCATATTTTACCAATCATACGAGTATTATACATATATACGTATCATCTTGAACCCATAACTTACATACTTGTAGTATTGTACTGTACGGAGATAGTTTTGTTTATGGACGTAAAGTGAAATTTCAAAATTACTTTCTTCCAATCCTTGGGGCACATTGAAGCACTGTTGTACAACTGTATTGCTTTGAGAACCAGTTTTATGTGTAATGGTTTGCCTATATTTGTAAGCTTAGTCATTTGCTTGATCTATGAATTTTGCCAGGCACAAGATTTCAGTTTTGGGCGTGTTTTTCTTAGTGAAATTGTTTTCAAGCAGTTCGACTTGCTCACATGTGGTGTAAGAAGAAAGCCATAGCACTGATTTGACCAACGCCCTGAATCTTTCTGTTCTTTTGTAACTGTTGCTATTGGTTAAGCTACTTTGTTTGTCCCAGACTTAGCTTTAACTTAGGCCTATACTTGGCGGTCATGTTGATCTAGTTTGTTGATAATCGATCACATACTTCGCATTTGGAGGCAGAGGATGATTTTAGAGCAAACTAAAGTTGGATGCTTCTTTGTGGCTCCACTAGCCGTGGCTTTCACCTGTTTCTTTGACGGCCTGATGATTTGTGTTTTCTGTGAGTTTTTTCAGTCACTCGATTCTTCAAGTCAACATTTCCTTTGTTCACATGTGAAGCAAGCCTTATTTTGCTACTTGTTTTTTCTCTTTGTTTTCACTGATAATTCTTTCCCCTCTATGAACTGTAGGTGCTTTTGTTGCATAGATCATTCCACTGTATGTCTAACATGTGACGCCACTTCAAGGTCAGGAGCCGACACTTTTAACATTCGAGCAGGCCTACATTGTAGCTGTAGTGTTTGGTTGCGTTGCCATGGCTCAGTACTGACTGCATGATTGTTTCTATGTTTGCGACACCTTCTACCTGTGTTCTGCCAAAACTGTTGTCCATTTACCTCTGACTCTTTTTTAACCAAGTGTCCACTCCTGTGTCTACTCCCCCCATTCCTGTCCCATGTGTTCCGCCCCGTGCGCGCTGCTCAAACCGTTGTGTTGCCCTGTCTGTCGTCCCGTCACTTCGCCTCCATTCTCGTTGTGACCAAGTCCCGGAGTTGTGAGTGGCAGGGCCTCGGCCTGCAGTGGACATGTCGCTATGGGACATTTCCTCAGTCTTTGCACTCCTGCCATAGCCACTCGTTTGTGTTTTGAGGCCATGGTAAAGTATATAACTATGTCATGTCATGCGTGTAGCGGTCACCTCTCTCAGAACCTTATTGTATGTCTGGAAACTTATAGTGAAACCCCAGTGTAAGAATAATCTGCACTAAGGACATGGGTATTTTTTTAAACTTGTTCCAGTCGAATCAGGGGAAGTAGAACAAAATATGATTCTAAAATTTTCTGCTGTGTAAACTCATTTTTTTTATCCACATGTTTTTTTTTACCTATATCTTGTGTCTTTCTAAATGAATTCTTCTTGGGACATGAGTTCTTGATAAGAATATGAGCTAGGGATCTCAATAAAACAATAAACTGAAATGGTCCCAAAAGGACATTGCCATGTGCTCAATTCACTGACTGAGGGAGGAGGTGTGCATCCCCGTCTGTCTTGATGGTAACGACTTGTCCTCGCAGCCCTGGCCCGGCCTGTCACGCATGTGCCTTTGTGAACTCTCTGTTTACACTTTTACTCTCCCACCTCCTCCCCCCTCCCACCTCCCCCCCTCCCCCTCCCCCTCCCCCTCCCTCCCCCCCCCCCTCCATAACATTTACCTCCTGACATGACCTTACTTGTCTCATGGTTGTCGTATGCCTTTTTGCTTTTTACAGAACGTATTACATGTACTTCTGTCACTTTTGTACACAGAAAGTGACCCTATTATAACTTGGCAACTTCATTAAACTTATGCTTTTAGAGTTCTGCATCATGCAGTTTTTGGCACAAATAGCTTTAAAAAAA
>JAUKPP010013666.1:0-17953 GCA_032273245.1 Phyllaplysia taylori | reverse complement strand
AACCCTCAACTGCTGTCGGCTCAAAAAAGACCTAATTACTAATAGTGGCTTCATGCGGTCAAGGGGAAATAACAAATAAAATGCTTATTCGTGAGTTTTTCTATTTGTTATGTCCCCTTGACCATAAATTTATGTGAAACCGTGGCTTTGTGCTTTGGGTGCATAGAAGGTGAAATGAGCATTTCTGGGTAAGCCTACAACATTTTGAATTGTAAAAATATTTTGCCGCTGTCATTGCGAGCTTCAAAAACATCCAAGATTTTGTTGAGTCACTTGGGCTTTAGATGCTACTCTTGGAATTAAAATGGCATCATATAGGCATATTGGGGAGGTTGGGGGGAGGGGGGGGGGGTGTGTGTGCTGGCCGCATTTATAATAGATTGTCATGAACAAAGGATTGAAATTGAAACCGGATGCCTACCTCAAATAACAGCTCTTGCGCACTGGGCGAAATCAACAGAGCTGAAACAGTTTGGCTGGACTTGACGGCCCGAGTAAAAAAAATCATTTTGGCCAGTATTCTAGTTCTAGGGGTTTTTCGTCAAAAATGTAATTTTGACAGATTTTTTCAGCAATTCCTGTAAAACTGTAATTTGTGACAACATATTGTAAAAAAATGTAATAAATCACTGTTTCCTATAATGGTTGGCAACCCTGTAACCTTGTGCTGGTTCTGTGATGTGATGGTTAGGCTCTTGGCTTATAAGACAGGTTGGAGTTTCATCCATCCTAACCTTTGAATGATGAACATCTCTGCTGGGATGTCTTTGTCTAGGCTAGTTGCCCCTGACTGGCAGGGTTGAAATAGCCCGCCTCTAAAATAACTGCAGAGCTGCAAGGGGTGTAAAACCAAAACAAACATTGAGTCTGTGGTGTAATGGTAAGGCTCTTCGCCTATAATCACACAGAAGACCCTGTTTTATCCCATTAGCGGGCAATTTGCATTTTTCTGCTGGGAATCATCCCTCTCAGCCTGAGTCGAAGTGGTCCGACTTTCTATGTGTCTTCAGTGTTGTAAGGGACCTGAAACTGGGAACCAAATTTAAATAGACAAATAGACCAAACAGAAATATCACAAGAACAAAGACGGATGTCCTTAAAAGTTTGCTTATTTTATTCAAAATCAGATCAACTGGCTGAATGAACAAAGTGGTATCTACATCTTATAGTATGATTATAAACAACTATGAGTAGGTACATGGTTAGCCACAGGGGCTAGTTTTTTTTCTTCTTTTTTCTTTTCCACATGTATAAACCATAACAACTGACAAGGACATTATAAAACGAACTTTTTTGCTTCTTTTGAACAATATGAACAGAACGAAAATAAACATTTTGTAGCATGGGTAACTGGGCTGAGAAAAAACAACAATCCATCATCCAAAATCCATTACAAAATGTGCTTGCAAACCAATCTTAGTGTCCATTATGTCAGAGTGATTTTTAATGAGTTAATGTTGTGCCTTTGGCATGAAGGTTAGTGGTGGTGAAACTTATGACATTTGATTATTATTATAATTTCTTTTTTACTTTCATGTCATCCTTGATGGGACCTCAAACCACAACCTGATCAAATGCAAACACCACTAGGGAATTTAGTACAGCAAGAATAATATGCTGGTAAACCATGGCTTGCCCTTCCTTACGCACGAAAGTTCCTTCAAAAAGGAAGCTAATCCAAGTGCCATGTGAACTAAATCTTTAAAAAAGAAAAAAATACAGTTAAAATATTCTATTTTCCAAATTCCTGTAATCAGGCCAGGAGAGAAAGCTAAGATCATTGTAATTGAGGCTAAAGAGGAATTAAATGAAGTACGGAAAGCAACAGCTTCCAAAGTCTTTGCTATAAAAACTTATTCAATGATTCAACAATTCCAGTTGCCTTTTTTTTTCCGTGCAGCTGACTAGTATGAAGCAAAAGTTCTTGCAATAACAGGTAGCTAAATCTAATAGAAATACTTAGAGAGCCTCAGTCGAAATAGAGAAATAAAGCATAAGGAAGGACTGCATGGTTCGGGTAAGTAGAATGGCCGTATATCGACATGGAAAGGGAAGAAGTGTTTGCATTTGTCATCAATAACGCAGTTAGTGGCTCCAGCAGTGACATGAAAGTTACAGTGGCTGAAGACACACAGAGGTGTGTGTGTGTGTGTAACTTTGGCATGGACCCCTGAGTTGATGGACAAAATACAGAAACTGTTTCAGAAATGTACAGCACACTGCTCAGCTAACAATCTCAGATGAGTTGGTGTGAGAATCTTTCCGCACTTTCGCTCTACATCTGTGGTTCAGTTCAGAGTCGGTCGAGGAGAGTTTGGTCACATGAGCTTTGTTGCATACACACAGACTTGCCAACTTCTGGGACAAAAGCTGCAGTTTGTACAAATTTTGCATACCTACTGGAGATTTAAAGTTGCTTCTTCTGGCTATGAAATTCTGTTCCATATACATTTTATTGGAACAAGGGGGGCTCTATTGTCGCAAACACTGAGGATGACCATTAGTTGGACATGCCCTTTGTCTTAGCCTCGGTTTCAACAAGCCTATAGGCATCTATGTTGAATGTTGACCCAATTACACAACTACATGTAGTAGCATTTGTTTCCACTGACATTTTAACTTCCCTGCCTTGGGCATTTGGGACAAAACCAATTTAGATGTCAGGCTACTATAAAGAATAACTGAGATTTTGATTTTCCGAAGTTGGCAGCTGTGCATACACTTCTCCAAAATGCCCTAATAAAACATAGCATACATACGTGACACAGATACTTGTACATTGTCTGACTTTAGCAAACATTCACAGCAAGGGTGCTTGGTATTTACAAATGAGGTCGTTGGTGTAGTGTCAACATGGAAATCTCAACTCAAAATCAGACAATGATCAAATAAAATTTTTGAGATAATGGGGTAATATCACAAAAGCATATGATGATGCTGGCCTGGCCCTACACAGCCCGAGGGAGAAATAAGTTTGGAGGAGGAGAGTCAGGTATACGGTACCTCGGGTACACCCACAGACACATACAGACTGGCAGACTGAGGCAGCTTGTCAATAACATATGAGTAGCCATGCTTATCACGGCTTACATACGGTTAGTCATTATATATCTATCATGGCTAGCATACGGTTAGTCGTATCGGAGAAAAGAGGACAGACACCTTGCAGTCAAGGTAGTAGCCAGGATTGGTTACACATTGTAGAGACACAAGTTCAACAATCACAAAGTTTCTACAGTTCTCAGAAAACCTCAACTGGTTGGAAAATAAAAAGATACCTTTGCTTCTATTTGCAGTCATTCTATTGAAACAGAATTGACGAAGAACACTCTCTTCCCCCTAGAAGAAGCGCAGAGATTACAACGATAAAACGTATAGTAATTTTTCATACATCAGTACAATGTCATCTCGCTACAAAGCACATACACAAGAGTGTCAATGTCACATACTGTGAAAAGAAAACGTCTTGCCACACATACTAAATGTACATGGTTATCAAGTATGAAAAAGTTGCGCTGCCTTTTCAAGATGATTTTTCTGCATCCCAAAATTAGTTGTTGGTCCCTGATGATAGTGGGCAGCTAGACCAGTGCCAGCGAGATAGTCACTCTACGGCTGAGAGAACAAGAAGGCTGCACGTGATCCTATGGTTATGAAAGTTGTGGCGGTGAGCCACAAGTGGTAGGTGGGATGCAATACATGGCAAAAGAGATGAGATTTTTTAACAAAACAGACAACAATGAAGAGCAACGTAAGCTTTCTACTCACTGTTATAAAAATTTAAGACCAACACTAAATGGCTTCACTATCAAATAGTCTGTACTGGAATTACTGGTTGCTTCTCTCAGCATTTGCTTATTTTGAAAAGTGCACCAGGTGCATGGGTGCAAGCACACAGCCCCGAAAAAGCCTGCAACCCAGGAAGGCAAATTTTCATTTGCCTGCAAGATATATTTTACGCATATTTTTTCCAATCTCAGCGACGTGGTTTTGCCGGCAAGGTGCCGATCAGAGGGTTGATTTTGCCGGCCGGACGGCTACAGCCGGCAATCTTGCACCCATGATCAGGTGCTGCAAAATATCCAACCAAACTAATCCACTTTTAAGAGAGCACTTAATATAGTGTCAAGTCCACTCAAAGCTACAACAAAAGGACTTAGCCCACCTGTCTATGATTTGATTTGGCATCGGATATCTATGACTATGAGTCGTGAAGTTCTTTTTTTCTGGTTCTTTCCAATTCATCCTCCAGTATTTCCAAATTCTGTAAAAAATCTAATAACACTCCTTGTCAAATACTAAGCAAGCGAAGACTGAGGTACCTGTAAAAACTTAAGGAGCAAAGAGAGAAAGCAGCACAAGTATTAAAAAAGAGAAAAAAAAAAGTAGGCTACCCAAATCTTGAAATTATAATTAATTTACACAGAGAATTGACTTGAACAAAAACAACAAAGTATGGACTCAAGGGGTGAAATGATCCTTGACAGCTCATGTCATGAAGAAAAAACTTTAAGTTGGACAAAAACCATACAATCATGAAGCAAGGCAGATGAGAAACTTGTGGTTTTACCATCTATAGTGAGTGAGAAACAAAACATAACAATCAGATCTCTGGTTGAACAAGAAAAAGTCGAACTGTGAACTTAATGAAAACTCATGACCTGAAGGTTAAATCTATAAAGTGGGCTTGATTGAAGTTATGAGCAGAGGAAGTGGTGGTCAATGTTTCTCGTTTCCTATTGTCAAAATGACAAACAAACTAATGCATTACTGTCGGCAAAACCGAGAATGGTGTAGAAACAAAGCAAATAACATTACAATACAATGTATTATGGCATGCGTACAACTTTGTGAACTATAGACAGGACTAAATAAAACAGCTCTAGAGGACTATGAGCATAATTGACAAGCAATTATTAACATCAAATTTCAGTAAAGATGTTTAGACACGAATGAAAGCAAATATAACGTATCCCTGGTCTTCAAATTCGGCCCAGTGCAACACTCTTAGAATTTCTCTCTCTTTATCCAAAGGAGGCTGAACATCTGGTATTGGTATCAGTTCATGTGAGTGACTGCCTTGGGAGGAACCATCCCCGACTGGCACTGGTACCTTTGTGGCTCGAGCATCTAACAACCGTACCAAGAGACGAGCCTCCTAGTCTAAGCGCAGCCTACCATAGAAGCATTCCTAAATCTATTTTCTACCACAAAATGCTACTAAATTGAACTGTAATAAGCTGTAAAATACTTTGAGCGTGCAATATTATACCAACCCACCAGCCTCCTCACATATACAATGAAATGACTGTTTGATAACTGAATGGTGGGCATAAAAATGAAAGCACAAGAGGCAACAACTATCAGATGCCTGAAGCCTGAAGCTCTAAACTATTTTCCTGCACCGTAAATGTCACTGTTTGTGAGGCAAGGCAATCTATTTTCATTGCAATTGCAAAGCTTCTAAAGGGAGGGTTAGAGCCACCACTTGATCAAATCCTGAATACAAGCATATATTTCTCTTTTTTTTTGTGAATGAATACAACTATACTGGTAACAGAATTCAGTACAAAAAGCAAAATCAACGTTCTTCTTATTGAAAGACTTCAACGCAACTATAACTGAACATTTCCCCTCAGCCTAAGAAGAGCGCAGACAACAATATCTACAGCTGCATTACTCACAACAAACCATTACATCTGCTGTGTACAAAGTGAGAAAGTATACAAAATGTATCATGATTGAAATGTCCGTCCTAAAACGGTCAACATCAAGATGTGTACCACCAGCCCAATAGGTGACCACCAAGTGTCATCTGCAGCCACGTTACAATAACACAGCTCTGGTTACAAAACAACTCAAGAAAGAAGAGTCATTTTGAGAAGCGAGAGGATGCTCACAATCACAAACTGATCACTTCTTCCTTGATGATCATTTGTATTGCCGTATTTTCAGTGTGAAATGAAAATCTCGCAATTTCTGTAAAAAACTTTACACCTCCAAATCTATGAAGCTTTCAGGGTGAAAGGAATCACATTGTGCGACTGTGGTAATTTATCCAAGTTATTTGTCAGCGCCAAGCAAACACAAGAGCAGAGACAGAGAGTCTTTAACAACATTGACGTGACACTCAATCAAGCCAACACCACAGTCACTGCACACTGATATGAGACAATGACAGTTTTGCCATAACTCATAAGCTGCGACTCTGGGGCATTTACAAACTCCAGTCACTGGATTAGGGGAGTAGGATTGAGCAGCAGGAAGTCTGCCAAATCTAATTCTAATCGACAAAGGAATCACAGCTCGCCCACTGAGACATCTTGCTAAGTTTGATGCATGCACAAGCCTCTCCCTCTCTTATATCTCACTCCTTACTTTCTCTCTATCTCTTTCGTCACTCCCTCACACCCTCTCACTCATTCACTCACACACAAGCTTCTACCCACACACAAGAACACACTATGCAGACAAAACAATTTTATTCTGCCCACATGATGGGTCTCTAAAGTCGTAAGCCTCTTCCATCACAGAACACAGAAAATGCTCGTCCAAACAGAACGGGAGAGGTGAGAGTACTCGCTGCAAATGTTGGCTGCCACGACCATATGGGGGGAATAAACCAATAAATAAGGGCCAACGACAGTGGTAATGGTGATGATGGCAATGATAAGTAATAAAAAATGACAATGACGCTCATGGTTATGACAACAATGACTGTGATGGCAATGGCGATGATAGTAACAATGACCATGAAGTTTGATGGAAAGGATCACTGCACTGGGATGTAGGAAGGTGAGAGGAGGTGAGAGATGCTGTGAGGTGGTTCCCCCGTCCCACGTGCTATGACAGGGTCGCCGTTAGCGCCTCTAGCGTTGGGTAGATGGCCATCAACACTGCAAACAGCAGCATCAGGAGGGGGATGGTGGACACAAGCGAAACCTGAGGGGAGCAACATGAAGAAGGAGTTTGTCAAACTGATGTAGTGAACAAGTATCTTGTATAATATGTTTAAAGGAACAAGAAGAAGAGGTTTAACAAAATGACAAAGATTGTCCGAAAGGCTGGGTTTTTTCTTTTTATCCAGTTTTACATCCCCTGCAACACTGTAGTGTCATTTATAAAAGGGGCTACTTCGATCGTGCCTGTCAGGGAAAAAGTCCTAGCAGGAGAAAAAAAAACCAGATCGTCCGCGACCAAGATCGGACTCAGGTCTTCCACATGACAGGCGAAGAGCCTAATCATTACACCACAGGCCTGTTCCTAAAAGGCAGAACCTTGTATATGTTTAAAGGAAAAAGGAGAACACATTTATCAAATTGTTGGAGATCTTTCCAAAAGGCAGGACCTTGTAGGCCCCATATGATGCTAATGTTAAAAATTGAGATTCTATGCCACTATCGACACTATAAGGACATAACAGAGAAAGGAAATAGATTAGGACATTAGCAACGCATAAAAGAAGTGGACTATACGGAGCAATTGAGGTGTTTGTAGATAAGGATAACGAAACATCTCTTTATTCTAATTCCTTTTCTGAAGAGATTTTCAGCCACATCCAAACTTTTGTTTGCTTTGGGTTTTACAGCTCTATCAACACCATAAGGCCATATAGGAGTTGGGGTCACATCCAAATCCTAAGACAGTTGAGAAAACTTGAGTGAGAATAAAAACACTGGATGCCTGTGTGTGACGTTTAAGCCTCACCATTCGTGATTTGTTCTGCAGGGACTGGTAGTCTGCCGTCATGTCCGAGATCTGCTTCTGCAGACAGCCAATCTGTTGCGTCTTGTCCTCGCACGAGTTGCGCAGTTCACCCAGCTCTGTGCGCGCCTCTTCCAGCTGAGGATTGTGGGGGAAAATACAACTGTGAGGTGGAAACACATTGTGTGACACAGCAATATCAGCATCGAACTACAGGCACGAAGACTAGGTATTCCATGAACAGTTTTGTGTTTTATAGAGAAGCCTATATGTACAGAGAAATAATGTTGAAATTTCGGTAGCTTCTGAGGAAAATGGACAGAAATAACAGTCTATGGTTTTGTGCCCTGTTATCTCAAATGTGAACGCATACCAAAATCTTTTAAGTGTGGGTTAGAATTTATTCAGTTTTGAAAAAAACAAAATTTCCAATTACAAACCAAGCACATTCAAAAATTTCAGACTTAAAAAAATGTTATAATTTCAGAAAATGCTTTGAGAAAAATATAGAAGGCTTTCCTTTGCAGCTACACATTAATGTAACTTACTTCTGTCCATTTTTCAAATAACTGAACCAATGCAGATTACTAGTTATTGTTCACTATACTTAATACTTTTTTGACTACACTTTTTAAGTTCATTGCGTTTTTTTCATTCAAAGTTGGACTAAAGGAAAATTAAATCAAACAAAGTTTTGAAAATTCGAGGCTCATCTTAATAGCAAGGTACGCTCATGCACATCACCAAGTATAAGTGAAGTGTATGTCAATTTAAAAGTAATTGAATGTTTAGTTTTCTAACTACACGGTTTTGAAATGTGTGAAGGTACAAATGTTAAAAAGTATATAAAACAAGTAATTCAAACAAGCTGGCTGCACTACCACGAGGGTGACAAAGAAGCACACAGCGGGTTGCTGGGGAGACAGGGTTGACAGGATACACCGATTGCTACAGAAATGGCATGATTTGGCAAAATGCTCAATTGCATATAGCCTATATGGATGGGGTGAGGGGGGGAGGGGGGGGGGGTTGGAGAAAAGAACCAAACTAATGGGCCAGTATCAATGACATATTGGATTTTGAACAGCAATGATGTGTCAAATGTTATGGAAACAATGCGCGCATAATGGGTCTAGTGTACTGAGGATTGTGAACCACACTGATGAGTCGATTGTCACAGACCCAGAATGCACAATGATATCTAGACTATTGAGGACAAGCAATGAAGAAACACAAGAAATGTAAGGACTGCCCATCAAACTGTGCAGATGAAGAGTGACATTTCTATTTGCAATTGGCTCCACAAAATCTATAATAGATCAAGAAGCAATACTTAATGATTTGACTAATGTGAGATCTGGCCTAAGATTGAACACAGATGCAACCAAAAGAACGGTAAGACAAGGAATGCAAGGAAATAATTGTCAACAATTCTGTCTTATCTGAATCCAACACAGGAAGAGTACTCGTCAAAATATATGACAATTTATACTATGATGAGGACAAATTTTGCAGAAAAAAACCTCCTCAATAAATTGAAGAGATTTGATTATGTTTCTTTGAAAAAAAACAGAGAGAAAGAAACAGGCACATATAAAATTAATGATGAAATGATGAATCAAACCAAGGTGTATGAAAGAAATATGATGTTATTTCCACAGATATACCTGAAGATTCAAAGCTAGTAGACAAAGTGTATAGGCAGCAGGTTCCTTCTCTATCTTTGATCCCCTACTTTTCTTCCAAGAGAGACTTGTTTCTTATGCAGTATTTTCATACAGATTTACAGAATGGTACAATCAGCTTGTCTTAAAAGGAAAACATAAACAGGAACAAAAACAGAGCCTGGATATTTCATCAGGAACAAATTAGTTCAACAAAAAATAAAAAGAGTTTGAAGAAGGAAAACAGATTCAGCTATCATTTGATTTCCGAATAACAAGTTCAGACCCTGGTTATAAAAAAGGCATGGAGCAAAACTGAGACACGATGCAAGCAGTAAAGGCTATTTGTTGAGGCAACACACACACACGACATACTGTAGGGATGACACTGGGAAATGCTATTTGGGTAAGCCTAGCTTCTATTACTAAGTAGAAGTCCAGTCCGCTAAAAGTCAACATAATGCGGCTAATAAGAATTGTGGAATTTGAGCACGGTCCACTTGTCAATTTTGCCAGAGAAAGTATCCTGAATAGTATAGAAACTTTATAGGATGATAATGGACGGATGCATGGAAGGAATAAGACCAGTGAGGCTCGGAAGCGATATTGGTTAAGAGTCCGTGCCTCTTATCAACTGAGCAGTTTGAATCAGACACTATAGTGTGGCATGAGGCAGCGGTGCCTCAGGAATATATAGATACTGTTTGTTGTATGCCATTTTGCGTGAGAGAAGAGGGGCGAAGCTGAGCATTGTTGCTAGTTGTATGCAAGGTGAAAACCGATAGAAGCTGAATGAAACTCAAAATGTCTTTGAAGCCCCACTTAAGTCTCTCTCTCTAGTTTTCCTTCTCGTCACTGTTCATGGTTATCAATCAGTCATATTCAGTTGACTTTTAGTAAAAAAAAAATATCACCGACACTGTTGATTTTATTTGTTCAAGACCAATAAAATATAATGGAAAGAAAACGGGGCCGCTGACAAATGTTGACTTTAAGCGTGAGTTTACTTAAAGCGAGCTCATCTCTCACAGGCTCGAGTGTACAACACAAAGTGGGGGGGAAAACAACAAATACTGTAAATAAATCAAGAACAAAACAGAAACAAAACACGAAAGAATGCTGGGAACTGAACAAAACACCAGCAGTGTTCAACCAAAAAATCCCCCAAGACTGGAGGTGTTGTGCGCCAAGGAATGCAACAGCTCAACAGCAACGCCAAATACCATACCAATACCACAGAGCTCCCCGGTACCTGGGAATAAAGCGAAGAGGAAGACAAGGGAACAGTAGAAGCCGGGGGCGACGGACTCATCAAGACTGAGGTGGAAGGGGTGGGTGAGCTGGAGCCAGAGACCGGGGACCGTCTGCCGGCCGTCTCAGGGCTCCGATCCGACGCCAAAGCAGAAGAGGCTTCCCCCGCGCCGTGTGAGGTAGACAGACGGGGAGTCGCGCCATGTGGCAGGTTGGAGGAAGAGGAGAGGGAGAGGGTAGAGGTGGGAGGCGAAGGAGGTAGGCCTGAGTCGGTGCTATTGCTGCAGCGGGAGGAAGCGGTGGAGGAGGACGTGAGCCCTCTCACCTCCTGCCGCGACGCTAGCGATTCTTTCTGAGCATCAGTGACATTGAGCTTCCAGGAGATGTCGCTGGTCTCGAGCTTCACCTTGAGAGACTCCAGGTGCTTGTACGACTCCTGCAGCTTGTTGTACTCAGACGACAGGTGCAGGTTCTCCTTGCGTGACCTGAGGGACAACATTAGGTTTAAGGTTAGTTGAATTTTTACAACATTATTGACACTGTCAGTTTACTTCATTGCCAGGAAATGGATTAGGACAAAAGTCACACATATAAAAAAGGACAAGGAACAGAGCACACTAGAGGACCCTAAAACACCCAGAGGACAAATTATTTGGTTGAGCTCATACAAGTTTTTTTTTTTATTTGGTTGAAGTTCTACTGCACTCTTGACACTGTAAGGTCATTTCAGTGCTAGAGGTAGAATAAGACAAAAGCTACATTTAGAAAAAAAATAGGAGAAGGTCACACCAGAGCATCAACAAACCTCCCATGTAGACAGCAAGATCAACCCTGTTCGGTGATATAAGTGCAAAATGAAAAGGAGGGAAGGGCGAGGCAGGGATACTCACATCTTCATTTCAGCCTCAATAGCTTGGATTCGCTTCCGTAAATTGGCACATTCCTCTTTTAGAGCTTGATATTCTGTTGGAAGAAAAGCAAGATCACTTTATTTATCCCGTCACTACAGTGTCTTCAAGTTTGACAAAAGAAACTGAGATATTCATCCAAAATGTATAAAGTACTTGAGACATAAACTCATATACATGTACTCTCACTACAAAACGGGTCGGTTCTATCTAAAGGTTCTGTACACAAACCCTTTCTGTGAAAAACAGCACAATGCAAAGTAATGGACTCACTAATGTTATGAATAAAATGTAGAAATAATTGCCCAGCATTCAGTATCACCCTAATGTATGGCTGTAGATGGAAAATTCTGTACATCTATACATGTACATTGGGGTGTGATGTTCACAAACATTCTATAGTTCCAGGCCAAAAATATTTTTCCATCAACCATGATCCACAGTATTTCAGAGAAAAGGAATAGGGATAATAAGTTTAGTAATAATATGTTGAATAAGTACTTAATCAATCGCCTTCCCCAGAAAGGGACATGGATAATAAGATTAGTATATATATATTATGTTGCTGGAATGCAGAGGGAAGATAGGCATGAATACTGATGTAATAGCATATATTTTTTAGAGTAATTAGAGGTTGAGCAATCTATAATGAAGCCAATGTTGTACCACTGTTCTTCAGTGCATGTTACAGTCATAGACTAGACACATGGAGTTGCTGAATTCTGAACTGACAAGAACTATCAAACTGCAATAAAATCAAAATAAGCACCTGCTCAGAATATTACATCTTGCTGTAACTGCACTTATTTCAAGGGCTGACAATTGAACAGTCAGGAAAACGCAAACAACTTCCTGCTCAAGTACAGTAGACCAAACACAATGTAAGTTGATATGAAAAGCAAATAAATCTACAGGCAAGGACTTCCAAAAGTTTCAGAACTCCGAGAGAATACAGAAACACAGATATCACTTCTTCCCTGCCACTATTTTGTCTTTCAATGAGCTACATTAACCATTTCTGAAGACAGAACTGCAAAATTCATTGACTCGTACTTCTGAACAAATGAGCTGGACTTCATGCACAATCTCAAGTTGTTTAACTCAAGTATTTAGACTCCGGGTAGCTTCTTCCTTCCCATTCCTTCTTGCTTCTTTTACATTTGCAACGACATTAAGAATCTACTAAGACAGAATTACAAAATCCTTCGACTCATAAATCCTGCACAAAAATGAGTCTGGCTTCATGCACAATATGAAACTGTGCAACTCAAGTATTGAGACTCCACGTAGCTTCTTCTTTCCCGCTCCCTCTTGCTCCTTCCTTCCTTTACCTTTGCTCCGCGCAGACAGACGCTCTGTGTTGCCATGGCGAGACGAATCCCTGCGATTTCTCTCAGACTCCAACTCTTCTTGTAAATGCCTTAATTTGTCTGAATGGATGGAACAATGACAGGAGATGTGGGTGAGAGTCCGTCAGTTGACGCAGTCAGAGGCTCAGCTGGGCAGAGAAGCTCTACACAACAGCATGCACAACATCGAGGACACACGTGCAAGTCGCAGCATGCACACACATGGGTTTGGCCAAGCGGCAAAGTTACCAAACGCCCAGGAGGAAATGCAAATGGGGTCAGTGGCAGCAATGCTGACTTGGTGGACTTTGTAGGCGGGATGCCACAAGCAAAACATTTTGAGGAGTCCCACAGGAGAAGGAAACATAAAGTCAACAAGCAAACGATAAGCTACCATGATGCGTTAGAAAGGGTAAAAGATGCAAAGAGTTACAACAATTCGAAAGGTAAGGATCTGTGTGGATAACTCATACGGGGAGGAAAAATTGGAGAGCACACAGATCAAAGTAAGAAAAACACAGTCGGCCTATAATGTTCCAGTTTCAGGTCATGCACAATGAAAAACAAATAATTTTTTCGTATAATGAATTCAAAATTCCTACTTCATGTTTATTCAAAAGAGGAAAGTGGATATTACTTTACTTTAGACCATGGAGAAAGCTATATAGAAATTCAACAGATTGATCAGAGAGGAAAATGGGAGATCTCATGAGACCTCCTTGGTCTACATTTATAGAAAATCCAAAATAACTTTATGGAGCTTTTTGTTAGTTCTGAGTTTTGCAACTTGCATCTCAAATGGACAGTGTGAGAGACGTTAATCTTACAGCATTACAAGGGAAGTGAATACAAGAATTACACTTTAAACAGCTTGAAGTTTAGGCAACAATTAATGAGGTTTTAGCATTAAAGATCAAGAAATGAGCAACTTGATCTGATTGCTACAACAAAGAACAAAATCTAAACATCCAGTTTTAACATTAACTGCCTTTTTTCACTCAGTCAACAGGTTCACTAGGGTCTGTGGTGTAATGGCTAGGCTCTTCCCCAATAATGCAGAAGACCTGATTTGATCCCACATGTGAATGATCTACCTGTTTCTACTGAGGTTCATCATCATCCCTCTCAACCCAGGTTGACCCTGACGGGCGAGGTCGAAGTAGCCTGTCTCTTAAATGAACTTTCAGTGTACAAGAGATTGTTTTTAATGGTTTGCTCCCCCTCTTAGGGCAGTAGCTGGGCTTTTTTCGGTCTAAATACTATTCTAATCCGTTTTTGGCAGTGTACAACAAGGGACGTAAAAGTAGAAACCAAACCAAACCAACAGGTTCAAGAGAAACAAAAGCATACAAGGATAATGCACAGTATCAGCAGCATTTGCATAACAGCACACTTTTGCACCGGAGATAATCACAGACACTGTGTTCTTATAGACGGTTCACTCGCCAAAAAAATGTCCGTGGAAACTTACAGCGACACCTTGTGCTTAGTGTGGTGAACGAAAATTTGCCTTAGCCTACTATATCCCATACTTTGACACAATTTTAGTCATGTACTGACCTATAAAAAGGATTGGAAGATTTTTTTCTGCAATGAAAGACTATATCCCTCTGGATATACCATGGGAAAACCATTTTGTATAATGTTTGAAATTATCATCAGGGGGATTTCACTTTATCTTAACACAGTTGAGGAGGAAAAAGCTTCAATGTTTTTTTTTACAGATATAGCAAATGATTTGACACTATTTATCCATCACTAATTTACTATACACAAAGAGCCATCAGTGCTCTGCACCACAACCAACACCAGGCGTCGTTGCGCATCAGAAAGGACACTTTTAACAGAGGTAAAGAGGAGAGTGAATAATCTGTATTATGTAGTATTTATGACATAATCATTGTTAGCATTGACATACATGCACGACAATTCAACATAAAGAAATGGGTTCCTACAAATTAGTAAAACTAACATCAAACAATCATAAAATGAAAGATTTAATCATGGAAGAATATTATTATGACAACATCACTATAAGTTTTTAAAGTGCAATTTTTTGTCCAATTTCACTGTTTTGTGCTTTTGACATTGCACAAAAGAACACAGCCACACTGATAACATATTTTCTTCTTAATTTAGAAAAAACTCAAATGACTAGAAACGCTATACTCAAATCATTGAACACCAAACATTTGCATCTATATGTCTTAAAACCTGTCATCTAAAATCACGGACAATTTTTTGGCTGACAAGTTCAAGCTGTTCCTAAACATTTGCCATGCAACAAAATGTTTGCTTTTGTTAAGGTTTAACTATAATGTTGATACTGTAAGGAAACTTCAATACCAAGATGCAGAAAAGTATAAGGTAACTCTTTAGAGGGAAGAGTCTAAAGAAAATAAAGGGGGATATCACGACTCAATTCCTTCCCGGTACAAACAAGAAACAATAGTGAATTCTTCTTTCCCCTATAAACAATATAAGGAATGTAGCAATTATTTTTGAAGATGACAAGGCAGTCTTGTTCAATAAAATGGGCGCTAAAACTAAGAATGTTTGTCACTTCCGACCAACAACAACATAATACTATCGTCAGTTGAATAACCCAGGTGCTGTTGTTTTGGAGTAAGCCCTTTTGCTGTTTTAGCCTCTTATTTATATTTAAGTAGGCTTAAGTTTCCCTGTGGGTTATTCCATGTATGTTGTGTCCATAGGCACTTTTTGCTTAAAAGATATTTCACAGCAGAGATAAAAATGATTTAATCCAGAGGCACAAGAAAAGACTGAGCAGATGAAATGATAAGCCTTGTCAGTCTATAAAAAGGCATCCGTAGAGAGTCTGAGGTGAGGTGATGTTCTATTGTCTTCCTTTTTACATTTTCAAATGCCAATATACTAAATGTGAACTAATGATTTCTTTCACGATGAAAATGACAAGTTAATACATTAGATAGAGATAACCTTGTATACTTCAAAAGTTCCTAAACATTGCACAATGATTTCTGTCACTATGAAAATGACAAGTTAATACATTTAGAAAACCTTGTATATTTCAAAAGTTCCTAAACATTGAACAATCATTTCTTTCACAATGAAAATGACAAGTTAATACATTTAGAGAAACCTTTTATACTTAAAAAAATGGTTTCTTTCACTATAAAAATGACGAATTAATATATTTAGAGAAAAAATTGTATACTTAAAAAATTCCTAAACATTGCACAATGTACCCACTAAAGGCTTAAAGGTACAACACAAGGTCAATGAACAGAAGAGGGGGTCAAAGAAAAAGGAGCAAGACAAAGCCGCCCCAGAGTCTATATCTTCTACTTACAGTTTTGTAAGAACTCAAGATTTTTCACTTACAGGCAATATGGTCTAATACCACATTTAATTTGAGAGGAATCTTTATTTGAGTCTGTCACTACTGTATGATGATGTTCTTAACATGAAAAAGGGATGACAAAATAATGATATCACCTAGTTTGATCATAAGAACTCTGGGGCAACAACACAGTAGTCTCCGCTTATAGCCATGGCAAGGTATTCTCCTGAGCATGAATTTTTCCTACATAAATTTATATCTATATAGTTAGATAACCCTAAAAAATTGCTAAAAATGATGCAAGCAGAGTATAGAAAACGTTTTTTTTTTTAAAAACCCACAAAAAAACATTTATCTACCCACTTTTAGACTTGTCCGTGAAGGAAATAAATAATTACCCCAAAGAATTCATAAATAGCAAATAATTATGGCATCTCAGGGTATGCTTTAACTTTGTCAAGAATAGTTTTTACATCTACTCTGTAGCTTTTTCTCTTTTCCACAAAAGGTGTCAAAAAATGGACTTAGCTAATACTAATAGTTACAATTTGCTCATGGCCACCATTTTCTGTGTCCACTAGACACTGGATATAAGCTGAGACCACTGTACAAACAGCATGATGAGAAGAAATGGAGAAAATCTAATTTCACTGATATGAAAACATGCCAGCTTGAGAGCCTCGTCATAGCTGCAAGGTTTGTAAAGCTGAGACGCTAAAGACATAAAACTTTTCCCTTCATCATCCGACAAAATAGACATAACAATGCATGCACTTCGGCACTAAAACAAACTTACCTGAAAACCTACTCCTAAAATTTATTCCTTCTATCTACATCAATATCAATGTGAAATAATTTTTCTCTATGTAAGCAAAACAATACACTATTTTGCATTTTTTCTTTAATAAAGAAAGGCTTGTCCAGACTTTTGTTTCAAAACATTATTGCTTCATGTTCTGTACATGTTTCATAAACTGTCCATTAACATGCAAAAATATCTTGATGGACACAACTTTAAGAAAACACCTCTAAAATAATTTGCTTCAGCATTTCTCAGATGATTAACTTTGAAAATTTTGTCTATGAAATAAAAACTGAATAACAGAATAAAAACAAAATGCTTCTTTCTTTCTTTCTAAGTTCTTAGCACAAGAAGTTGATACATTTGTGTAAGCCCTACTGATGGGACACTCAAGATTGCAACTAACCAGAAACAAACAAAATAACTTGGTTGGGGCTGCTTCTACCCCTTCCTTCACTTCCCTCCCCATCCCAAAAGTCTATTTATCAAAGAACAAAGACAAAAGTCTGTGGTTGAGGGATGTAGCGACGTGACTTGGTGTATGAAGCTCTTGGGCTTGAATCACCAGTAGCACCCTCAGTTTTCTTTAAGTTTTCATGGCTTCGGCACTACATAACCTTGTGTTGCAAGGGGTGTTCAGCCAAAACCAACCAACAAAGAACCAGAGAGAGCAGTAGAGCAATACATCCACCTACCTCGTAGATGTTCTGTTTCATTGTGGTTCTGCTTTGCATTTTGTTGAGAGGTAGCTAGAAGCACTGAGGAGGGGGGATGAAAGCAATGTCAAAATATGCTCTATTGAACAAATGCAAGAGGCAGAAAGCAAAGATCAAACCACAAAACGAAGAGATATCTCATAGCATTGGATTTGGTTTGGTTTGGTTACCAGTTTTATGCCCCCTGCAACAGTAAGGTCATTTAAGAGACGGTATAGCATTTGGCTCGGGGGG
>JAUKPP010013556.1:4101-17959 GCA_032273245.1 Phyllaplysia taylori | reverse complement strand
CATTTGTTGTGAAGGAGTGGGGAGAGGGGGGGGGGGTCGGGAGGGGGGGGGGGGTGGCTTTTGCTTATTATGCATGTACAAACAAAAATTTGGGGATCTGTTTACTTGCATTTCTATATAGTCAATTAGTTGGTTATGGGTGGGTTGGTTGTTTTTTTTCCCCTTACAATCAACTTCTCTGAGCAATATTAAGCAAGTTGTCAAAATATATGTGTTGGCTTAAAGGCAGTCAGTAAGTAAAGAGTCCTGACTAATCCTTTTGGAGTTGTCACACGTAATGCTTTGTTATAATACACATTTTGTACAGATAGAATCTTGTGTGAATGTCGGAATTTGTGTGTATTTCACAGGAGGACCTTAAAGAGCAGAAGCTGTTTGAGTGGCGAGACGGCCCGCTGGTGGCAGCCATGAAGAATGGTGAAATGTTCCTCATTGATGAGATCTCTTTGGCTGATGACTCGGTCCTTGAGAGACTCAACAGGTCAGTCACCGTGGCTGGTGCACAGTCACACTGGACAAGCGTATCGGCTAATAGTTCAATCCCTTACTCCATATTATGCTAGAAAAACCCAGGGTTATTTTTATTGCGGTGCATGTAGGTGCAGATCTGCCCCCTCCTCTCCGGGAAATCTTGCTATTGTTACTATTTTTTATCGAGAATGGGACAGGTCTATTAGTTTTGCTTTGTTTTATATTTCCAGACTTAATTTTTTAGAAAGATCTTTTTCCAATCCCCCTATCTCTTCTTGTGTCATTTCTTTGAGAAAGAGGGTGAATGAAGTGAGTATGTATTGTGTGTGACAAGTGAGAATACTGAAAGGCGGGAGGAAACAGAAAAAGAGAAAGAGACACAAAGAGTTGGTTAATGTAATACTGCATCTATTGTCTTAGACAACATGTTGCATTTGTTAGTGTTGTCATTTGTCACTATAACACAGTCAATCATTGTATTTGATAGAAACGCATATTCTGATTGCTTGGGGAGGGAAGATGATAGGTTTAACATCTTTGCAACATTTGCACAGTTTTATTGTTTTTCTACTTTTTTAAAGAAACTAAACTGTCAACAAATTTGTACATTATTCAAAGCATTCTATAACCCCCTTGCCCTTAGTGACTCATCACAATTTTAGAATTATGATGTTATCTTTTTTTAATGTAACTTTTATGCTATGAGTATTTGTTTTGTTCCAGTGTTCTGGAGCCAGAGCGTACACTGGTGCTGGCAGAGCGAGGAGGTCTGGGTTCGAACACAGCTGCACTGTCGGAGGTTGAGATTGTCACTGCTCAGGACTCGTTCCGTTTGTTTGCCACAATGAACCCTGGTGGAGACTTTGGCAAGAAGGAGGTGAGGAAAGAAATTAGAATACTTCTTTGGTTAAGTTTTTGTGAGCTTTTTTATTTACTGCCATCAAAGTCTTGTGTATACATGAACAACAAAATGTCTGCTTGAAATAACTTTTGATAGTCTCAACAAGATTTTTGAGTTCCTTTAACATCATGAGAATATTGACAGATATTAAGTTTTGTTAAATATGTGCATAGTCCTGACCACCAGCAGGTTTCTATGTGCGCACTCTATGTTATCACAAGGCCTTAGTGGTCCTCATATTATTCCTTATAATTCTCAACCTACTGGGAAACATAGAGGGAAGCTGGTATTTTTACTGGGAATCCAAGAGAAGGAAGCTCGCATTATTGCTGGCTTTCAAACGCTTTCTTTTTTTTACTTCTGCTTTTCAGGGACAGAGAGCGAGAGCAAAACGTTTGTGTGTCCAGCATACATTTTTGTTTCTTTGCACATTTTTATGCCATTATGCTGTTTTTTTTACTAATTTTTTCAGCTTGAGAATGCAAGTCAAATGTCTGTTCGATTACATAATTTGGCCTTTTTATGAGAATTTGGTCAGTTTTACTTTTGCATGCTACATTTGGCTTACTCCCCTCCCTTCCAGCTTTCCCCTGCGTTGAGAAATCGCTTCACGGAGATCTGGTGCCCTCCGGCTCAGGAGAGACAAGACTTGATTGCCATCGTGGAGAAAAACATCCGTACGGGCCTTCATCTTCATAGCACAGCGGACAAGTCAACAGGATTTGGCAGTGCTATAATTGACTTTGTCGACTGGTTCACATCTGCGGACTTTGGTCGCAAGTGAGTAGCTGTTTCTGTTTTAAAAATTCACGTTGCCTGTTTCGAGATTTACTTTGAAGATGAAGTTAAGTATTAGAAATGATAAACAAAAACAAACAAGTGCCCCGTCCCTTCCAAGGAATACTTTGGAGGAATTGGCATCCACATCGACTGTGGTGTTGCATACATCTGAAGAAGAATTTTGGGTAAGGATCGAAATTATTAATTTATTATATAAGTGGTACATACTTTTCCTTCAGGTGTAAACTTTGCACATGTCGACATGGCTGGCTTAGACCTGACACTATCTTTCAGATTTTTTGTTTCTTTGGGACTGTTGCATTTTTTTTCTAACATTATATGCAAGACATCAAAGACAGATTATATACCTTTGGTGGACTCTCTCATAAGTGCAACAAATCCTGAAATTGCTCACTTTATTACATTGTGTTTTGTAAAAAATTGCCCAGCATTCTGTCTGTTGACTAGAAAGTTCAACATTTTTTCAAGACATGAATGCCTGTGCATGACTACAGCTATATATAATTTGTTACAACTTTCTTCCATAGGGCCACAGTGAGCATCCGTGACTTGTTGAGCTGGGTGCACTTCATCAACTGTTGCTGTGTGGAGAGGAGTGAGGAGGATGAGGCGATGACCACAGATGATGCTGAGACGGAGCGCTGTCAGCTAAACCCTTGCCAGGCCTACATCCACGGGGCTTGTCTGGTCTTTGTAGACAGTCTTGGAGCAGGTGGGTGCAGATACACAACCCTGATTCGTCGTCAGTGAAGGATTCTTCATTCTTGTGTGAATAGGGCTACACAGTATGAAGAAGTTGAATACCAGTCTTTGAGTTTTTACTCGGCATTTTAGAGAGAAAAACTCACCATACCAATTTGTCGTTACCTTGTTTGTTCAATGAGAACTCTTTTGTGAAATGTGAAATAGAGCGCAGGATTTATCTTCCTTTCTTTCTTTATTTGCTATGTGACCTTTGTAGAGTAATTTGTTTCATAGAGATTCATGTTTTTCAAAAAGCTGATTACTATGCCCTTGGGATAATCAGCTTCTAGGGTTTGTCAAGTGTCAATACCATGTTAATGAACAGGTTTGGTCTTTAAAATTTGATGAAAAACACATTAAAAAATACTCAACCCATTAGAGAAACATGTTCGGTTGTAGCACTAAAAAAGACGAAGATGATGGTTTATAACTGATTTCATTGATGATTTGAAAGGGCCGTAAATAGTCAGCAAGTCAAATTTGTCTTTGGCAGAATTATGTGATTTATGCCTCTTGTTTCCTTCTGGTGTCGCGGAGCAGGTTCTGCCCAGTCCTGGAATGAGTCGTCCACTCAGACGTCACGTCAGAGGTGTGTGGACTTCCTGCTGTCTCAGTTGTCCAAACTGTGTGGTGTATCACTACGCCCTGAGGACTGTGGTCTGCCCACATCCAAGAACAGTCTGCAAGTTGTCATCGCTGACGAGTTCCTGGGTATTTCACCTTTCAGTATTGCAAGAGGTATGACTTGACTTTATTTTTAAGATTTTTTTCTGCACCCTTAGAATATCAGAACTGTGTATTCAATTTGTGTGTGCCGAATTTGATTCAACTAATGTTGAGTCCATCATTTCATGTCACAAATTTGCACCACACAGAAATAAGATAAAAATCCTTTCATTCAAAGACAATTAGTTTAACAACGTATGTGTCATAAAAATATTTTTTAATGTACTGTTGGTATCATCCTTGAGTATTGCAAGGAGTATCGGTTTTTAACATATTAATGGGTGCTTTTTGTGCCATAAGCATATTAAAACAAAGATAAACTTTTTCACCTGTAGAAATAACGGTACCTCATTTTACTGATTTTACCTTCTTCACTTGAGTATTCCTCACCTGCAATGTCCTTGATATATTGTCCAGGCCCTGCCCATGGAGTGGACAGAGTCCAGTTCTCCCTGGAGGCGCCGACCACATGTGTCAATGGACAGAGGCTACTGCGAGGTCTACAGCTGGCCCGGCCCATTCTCTTGGAGGGATCACCAGGTGTCGGGAAGACCAGCCTTGTCTCCGCCATCGCAAAACTGGCGCGCAAAACTCTGGTGAGGATCAACTTGTCGGAGCAGACGGTGAGTTTGTTTGATTTTGTTTTTGTTTTCTGTTTTACACTCCTTGCCTGTCTCTTAAATGACCTTACAGTGTTGCAGGGGACGTAAAACTGGTAACCAAAACCAAAACACTCCTTGCAACACTGTGAAATTATTTTTTACTTGGCCTTCTTTCTGTCTTTGATCATGCCTGTCAGAGCCAACTCGGACAGAGAGGAACAATACTTTTTGCAAAAGGGCAAGAGATACCTATGAATATCAGTTCTTCTCTGAGACTCAAATGTCTCATTTGTGCAAGTAAAATGGCCCAGCCATTAAACTAAAGACAGCATTGACTACTTGTGCCAAACTTCTGGTTTAGCATCAGCAGTGGTGAGCACATTTGCTCATCGAACGTATACTTTTACGATACTTATGATCCTGAAAAGATAGCCTGTATTAGGAATGTGTATTTCTTTTGGTGATGTTCCCTGAAGCTATTCTTTTTATTTTCTCTGTTGTCTTTTTATTAGCTACCAGTGCAAATCCCCGCTCGCTGCACGGAATAATATTAATTTTGTCTGTATTATAATAATGGTTCCCGTATATTATGCCAGCATAGCACACAATTGAGATCGAGGCGAATTTTTTTTAGCTCTAAATGATCGAAATTGGTTCAGAATTTAAGTCTGGAGCCTGAAGAGAAGACCCCTAGTTTTTTTTGGTTAAAATAGATTTAATTTTTAAGGCAATATTTTCCTGTAATGTAATTTTATTGGACTGGGTGTGCTATAAAAGTTGGGTTTATTTTTTCCCATGTGAACACATCTTGTCTTGGCTACTTTATCTTTGTAACATTTATTGAACAAAACATTGTCTCTGAGATGTCATCGCTAGTCCTGATTGACTTGACTGATTGAGTGTATGTATCTCTGACCTCTGCCCATGTTTAGGACGTGAGTGACCTGTTTGGTGCTGACCTCCCCGTGGAAGGCCAGGAAGGTGGACGCTTTGCCTGGAGGGACGGCCCGTTTCTGCAAGCCCTCAAGGCTGGACACTGGGTGGTCTTTGATGAGGTGGGTTATCAC
Organism: Phyllaplysia taylori; assembly: GCA_032273245.1. Taxonomy (NCBI): domain Eukaryota; kingdom Metazoa; phylum Mollusca; class Gastropoda; order Aplysiida; family Aplysiidae; genus Phyllaplysia; species Phyllaplysia taylori. The sequence goes on along the minus strand of JAUKPP010013556.1, from coordinate 12,647 downwards.
AGAGAGCCAGGAATGGAATATTGTCACAGTCATTCCACACTTCACCAAGCCACATTGTAGTCTTGTTAAGAAAAAAACCGTACAGAATTTCAATTTTTGAACATGAAGAGCTTATCTTTCACAAAACTTTGAAGCATATCATTGCTGTAGAGTTCTAAACAGCTAACTCGGAATTTGGTGAAACGGATTTTTTCGTGAAATTAATCAACATCATATAACTCATTCTATAAATAATTTTCAGATAGATTGACTGAGCCAAATAGTCATAGCAGCATCAGATTCTAAACAGCTAAAAACTGTACATGGTAACCTTGAATTTTAGTTTTTTTTCACTGTCGTTAACAATTTGCAAAAATCGAGTAAGCTGTCTTGAGTTCTGCACCGACAATATTACAAAATGATTACATGTGAAATTTTTTCTAAAAAAAGTATTGCCAATAGAATTAGACCCAGGGATCTTAACGACAATAGGTTGAAATTGCCGGAAAAAAACTTGAGCAAATATTGAAGGACCATGACAATGTTTAAAGTTTAATTTATCAGTTTTAACAGTGAATCCCTTGTGTTTCATTATTAGTCCCTTACCAAAGATTCGGGTGTCATAATTGTGTATATTATCTGTCTTCAAAAGCTTTGCTGCGTTTGCTCTTTATTTTCCCTCTAGAGGGACTTTTCTCTGCCACAGATTTAGTTACAGTATTAAGAAGTATTTAGGAGTAAACAAAAACAGTTTTTTGCTCCTTTTGTAAACCTTGTATATTGACATTCAACAATGATGGCAACAATGTCTTCGTATTGTCAAAGAAATATCTCTTCTATCGTGTTCCCCAAGCTGTGAGAATTTGCTTGATGATTTTTTCCTCTCCTTCCTGCACAGCTCAATCTGGCCTCCCAGTCAGTCCTGGAGGGTCTCAACGCCTGCTTTGACCACCGGTCAGAGGTCTACATCCCTGAACTGGGGAAAACTTTCCACATTGACCAGGAGAACACTCGTATTTTTGCCTGCCAGAACCCGCTGGCTCAGGGCGGAGGACGGAAAGGTCTGCCTCAGTCATTCCTCAACAGATTCACAAAGGTAGGGAAGATTTTTAATATTAGGTTTGTTTGCACTGCTGAAGGAGTGAGTATTAGATTAGGGTTGTACAGGTATTCTGTTTTTGTTTTGTTGATGATTTATGGCACTATTGACTTGCCACTGTAATACAGTGTGCAGACGGCTCGCTCTCTGATGTGTGTTGTCTTGGTTCCCACTTCCCAAATCTTGTAGCTTTAGTGAGCTGGCAGCACTACCTAGACCACAACGTAATATTTTTCAGTCTTTTGAGGGTACATCATTGCAGTTGCACGATTGCATTGTATGTCAGGAAAACTGTAGATTTTTTCCTCTTGATTCATAAAGTAAGAAACTCCTGTTTCCACATAAAATTGTTGTAAACTATTTTCTGATTGTTGTCACATTTGTTTAGAAATATGGCTGCATAATAAGAGAAAATTTTCATATGTAATGGAAGCAATGGGGCCAGATTGAGGGTCTGCTCAGCGTAAGAGCCAATGACGTATTTCTGCAGACAGGCTTGGCGGCGATTAGCATTGCTATAAGAGTTATTGTTCTTTGTGTTGTCAGCTGAAGATAAAACTCTCAGTCTCTTGTTACGCTTCAATTATCATTCCTTTGAGGTCCAATAGTATTGTGTAACTCAGCTCTTTTCCCTCTGGTATAACAATCACCGAGATCTGATCGTTATGTTTTCCCACCAGGTGTATGTGGATGCCCTCACCAGAGACGACCTGATTTTCATCGCATCTCGAATGTTCCCCCAGTTTCCATTGGATATGCTCACAGCTATGGTGGATTTCAACACAAAGGTACAGATTGTCATAAATAGAATCAGAATCAGAACATTTATTGGTTTCTGACGAGAAATTTGGCATGGTCATGTTACGGTGACAAATGACAACATCAACTAGTACAACATGTTGTCTAAGACAATGCAGTATTACATTCACCTTTGATGAATTTTTATAAGAGTAAAGAGAATCCTCAAGGGAATACAAGATGCACTCTAGTACTGAGATTTTATTTTTTGTTGACAGATGCACACAGAGACGATGGTGAAGAAACAATGGGGAGGCCGAGGTTCACCATGGGAGTTCAATTTGAGAGATTTGTTCAGATGGTGTGAACTGATGCAGGCAGACAAAGTAAGTAGAATCGCAGATTGCCAGGGCGCATTACTTTTGCTTTTGTCACACAGACAACAGGTGCTGACACCTATACTTTGTAATTTCTATGCAAATATAGGCGAAACATAGGAAGAAAAACCATAGCAAAAATATCTTTCTATTTTAAAAAAAAAAAATTCTCTTTTCTTTTCTTTCTTTTCCATTTCTTTTCTATTCTTTGTAATTTTTTACCAGTTTGCATTGCAGGAGTATATTGTTGAATTTAATTTTGATCTAGAGAAATGGGTCACAGAAACTCTCCCTGTTTTCTCTTTTAATTTTAAGTAAACAATATTTCTTTCAACCAAACTTTGCTGTTTTTAGGAAATGGATGCTCTGCAGTTAGCGTAGATAATGTAGCTTGTCTGCACAAGCATTAGCGTAGTAGTGTGAAGCAGTTAGCAAAGACAGCATCAAATTTAAGATAAGATAAGATAAGATAAGATATACTTTATTGATCCACCAGAAGAGGAAATTTGCTCTGTGCTTGTTGGCTTCTACACATTGCATAGTTACAAGTTACAGAAAAGTTCATACATATATTTAATACATATATGTTTCTGCAATTCTTATTGTTATTGGCTTATGGAAAAGGTAGAGAAGGAAATGCACTGTTCACTATGTACCATTTGTACACTCACTAAAATTTTCCTCCCTCAATTTAGAGGATAGTAGGTGCCAAGAGGAGCTTGTGTTCTGAAGTAGACTTCTCTCAGAATGAAACCTTTTATCTTTCTGCAATAAGTGTTGTAAACCTTTTGAAAAGCATCAGCAAACAGTTTTAGGTTTTATAGTTTTTGTAATTTGCACCTTTGGAATGTTTTTTTTCTTCTTAAAAAAGCACTTGTGAGAACTTTCTTCCTCTTTTTGCAGAATCTTTGTCCTGGAGAGTATGTCGGTCTGATCTACAAAGACAGAATGAGAACAAGCCAGGATAAAATTAAAGTAAGTTGTTTGTTTAGTCTCAGATTGTTATTCTAGCCTTTGTATTTTTGCCTCCGTTAATCATGAATTGACTTTCATTTATTTACTTTACCCTTCATGCCCAGTCTAGCACTAACATTATTTATGACATCAGTGTTCATTATTTTCAAGACTGAGATAAGATGAGTTTATCTTTAGGATTGATTATTTTCAAGACTACTATATTTGCTTTGTTAAAACAATGTTGATGTCTGGGTTACTCTATATCAGTGCTGTTGGTCACAGAGAGGCCACCTCTCCAAAGGATGATTTTATTTGATAAGAGAAATAACTGTATGACTTATCACACCAGTATTGTCCATGGCTCTTTAACACTTCTATTAGTTTTAGATGTACGTGGAGATGGTTGGCTTTGACTTAATTATTTATGGAATCACCAACTTTCTACTATTATAAAAAAAATTTAAAAAATCCAACAAACTTTCTACAGTTATTATAATAGTAATAGATTTCATTTATATAGCAGCTTTCCCCGCTCGAAAGCAAGCTCTATGCGCTTTACAATCATTATTAGCAGACCAAGTTATTCAGAAACCTTCTCAACTTCCTGGGAAGCATACAGTGCAAGCCGCCATTTTACAGGCGCTAAAACACTAATATACGGACAAGATCGTTCGCTGTCTATAGCCGGGTACCCATTCACACCTAGGTAAAGTGAGGAAAATTAATGTAAAGTGCCTTTCCCAATGACACAACGTCGGACCCGAGCTGGGATTTGAACCTGCAACCTTCCGATTATGAGTCCGGCAGCCTAATCACTAGACTACCGACGACACAAAATTATAGCTTGTTAGATTTAGATTCATACATCTTTTCCCCCTGGCATCCTTCTAGGTAGAGGAACTGTACACGGCTTGCCTGGGGAGCTCCTACCCATTATGCCAGCCATCCAGAGTTCTGCACGTGGGTCCATCCATGGTTCAGGCCGGCCGTTCCTTCCTGCCCCGCCTTGGCCTACGTGTGTGTCGTCGGGCTGAGGGGCTAATCCCACTTCACCATTGTCTGGAGCCGCTGGAATCTCTCATCAAGTGTGTGCAGATGGGGTGGCTGGCAATTCTGGTGAGTGAGGTTTTCTGTTTGGCCCAAACTGTTGTTTTATTTTGGTGTGAATGTGTGAGTGTGTGTGTGCATGTGAAAGTACAAAGTCATTTGCAATGTATTTGGCTTGTTGCTGGGAATTCTGGTATGATCTGCTCCTTTTGCTCCTGCCACAAGTTATTTTGTCCTGATTTGTAGTGGGATGCACGAAGCCAGTCAGCAGTTTTTTCGACTAAATGTTCAATTCCATAATCGGCAATACTTAGAGTAGCTGACAAAATCACGCGCTGGCGCGATGAGTTAAGTTGAAAAAGGACTCCTGTATCGAAATTGCGCTTTTATGGAATGGAGCATTTAGTCGAAAAAACGGCCAACTAGCGTTGTGTATCCCACCCCTACTTTCTTGCATAAAACCCTAAAAATAACCAGCCGATACTTTGGAAATATTTCAGAGATTGTACTTTATCAGTCCTCTTTTTAATTCACTTGTTATTATTTCAAAGAACATACTTTATTCACCCTATTTTATCCTAACGATTAAGTGCATGAAGATCATAAAAACACTTATTACTATGTTTGTCCAAAGAACAAATAATTCTACCAACTGTCACTACAAAACGTCTTGAACTGTTTGATGTCTGACTCACTAACTCAAGAATTCTTTATTAACCAACCGGGGTCTTTAGAGTAGAAAATTGGCACAGGGGGGAAAAAAAGAGAAAAAAACAACCCCAACTTATTTCACCCCTTTGTAGAGTACTCGTAAGTACCATTCTCTAGTAACTGTTTACCTGATTCTAACACAAATATTTAAGCATATTTTTTTCTTATTTTAAGGCAATGGTAAGAGGTACATACTCTGTAAAAATCTCACAGAGTACGACAATTTATAAAAAAAAAGATTAGTGTTCAATTTCAAATTCCATACTATCGTATCTTGATTACTATTGTGGTAGACAATGTTTTTTTTCCTTCCTGTAAATTTGTGCCATACAGCATTGATGATGTATTGATCCTTTCTGTGCAATATGATTAAACAATAAGGACTTGGTATGTTTTAGAGTTTGCTTGTGTGTTTGTCTTAGAGATCTAAGATGTCGTGGCATCGGTGGTCTTGTGGTTGGGCTGCCAGATTTGTAATCAAAAGGTTGTGGGTTCGAATCCCAACTCTGGCTCGACGTTGTGTCCTTGGGAAAGGCACTTTACACGAATTTTCCTCATTTGACCCAGGTGTAAATGGGTACCTGGCTTAAGACAGCAAAGGATTTTGTCAGTATGTTAGCGTTTGGGCGCTTGTAAAATGGCAGCTTGCACTGTATGCTTCCAAGGAAGTTGACAAGGTTTCTGAATGACTTGGTCTGCTGGGGTAATAATGATTGTAAAGCGCATAGAGCCTGCTTTAAAGCGGGGATATGCACTCTATAAATGCAGTCATTATTATTATTATTATTATTATTATTATTATGTATTTATCCTTTCCGTGCAATATGGTTCAACATTAAGGACTTGGTATATTTTGGAGTTTGCTTGTGTGTTTGTTTGTTTTTAGAAATCTATATATATATGTTTGTATGTCATCCTCCCCTCTCCCCCCCCCCCTTCCCTCCAGGTTGGTCCCCAGTCGTGCGGCAAGACAAGCCTGGTGCGTCTACTGGCCCAGCTGTGTGGTCAACCTCTCAGCGTCCTGCCAATGAACAGCGCCATGGACACCACGGAACTTCTGGGCGGATTTGAGCAGGTCAGTCTGTTTCTGATTGTGTACGTGTGTGTGTTTTGTTTGTGTGTGCATGCGTGTGGTGTACATGTTCCTATTCACGTTCGTATATGTACATGTTCCTATTCACGTTCGTATACGAACGTGAATAGGAACATGTACACCACATGCATGCACACACAAACAAATCACACACTCAGGTGAATTTTGTTTATTTTTATACGTGCCTACATAATTTATACGTTTATATAATATACAGCTATGCTTGTTATTCGTGAGTGTTACTCTTTGCATGCCATGCGTGCTTTTGCCTTTTTTTTTTTTTAGCTTAGTGTGTGTATTGATTTATGTATAGATTTATTTGCTCAGATTCATTAGCACAGCATTTATTATAAAAATACTCCTGTGACAGAAAATCAATATTTTCTATCTTCCCCCTTTGTGTTGGACAAATTCAGATATCCCCATCTGTACACATGTGGGGTAGTGGCATTAAGTTTTTTCTAAGGGGGGGGATGGGTGGAGAGGAGGGAGAGGTGCGTCCATGGTACAAGGATAAAGATGGACACCTGTGAAAGTGGAGGTCCCAGTTCTAACCAAGGTCACGACTCAAATTATTTTGTTTTCATTACTCAATCAAAGTAAGACATCATGTTAGGATTTGAGGAATAACTTTTCATGTAATCTTACAGTGTTGCAAAGGGTTTAAAATTAATACAAAAGCTATCTAATTAATGGTCTTACACTACAAAAATGTAAAAAGTGGTTTGGCTTAATTAAAAACACTTCTGAATTTGTCATTTTTTGCCAAAAAGCAGGCAAATCCCTCCCCGAACCCTTGTATAATCTGAAGACAATGCAGAAAATAAATGACGAGAAGAAGAGAGTCAAACACTTTTTTGTTCTCGTTCTGTCACATTTATTGTCATCTGCTTCTTGTGGCTGAGGTATTCAAATGCTGCACAGTATGGGAGTTGAGAATCGGGTGAAGGTGGCTCTTCTGAAATGTGGATGGTAGGAATGAAGCAATGGAATAACTGGTGTTTGTGGTGTAATGGTTAGGCTCTTCGACTATAATGCACAAACTGACTTTACAGTGTTGCAAGGGACGATCGGCGCCGAAATGACCTCGTAGTGTCGATAGAGCCGTAAAACCCCAAACAAACAAACAGCAAGGGATGTAATACTAAAAACCCAATGGAAGCAATGGAAAGTAATATACATAGCATGTGTGATAGTCTCAATTAAAATTATAAAATTATGATATACTGTGTATTGAGGTTGTGGTGTGTGATTATTTTCTCTATGTGTTTCTATACCCAAATCACCACTCTGTTTGAATCTGATTGGATCCCTCGCAACAATATCTTCGTTGGATGGCCACTCATCCCCTTATCCACCCCAGTCTCAATTGATAAACTGTCGGCAGTCTGCAGTTGCTCTGGCATCTCTCTTTAAGAAAATTTTTGAATATATAGAATTTAATTATTTATTCCTGATGAATTCTTGGCATGCAAAGATATGCACACCTCCTTCTTTACTTTACCTGTTCTTTTGAGAAAAAAAGGATTATGTTGGGAGAAAGCAAATAGGATGGTTTGAGCTGTGCGTTAGGAAGTCAGTAAATGACCAGTTGAATATGCTGATGCATATTGATTATGAATTGAATTATGGAGACATGATACATACATTGTTGAAGATGTAATGTGTGAGAAATGTTAATATTAGAGAGGATCAAAAGCATTGCAAGTGAGTTAAATGATTTTCTGCACATTTTCAAAATGATTATGGTAAACCAGCGTCATTGGTGTAGTGGTAAGGCTCTTCGAGAGAAGACCTGAGTTCGATTTCCATGTGGGGACAAGCATCTCCATCTTTCTGCTAGTGCCCATTCCTTTTAGCCCGGGTTGACCCAGACAGGCAGGGTCAAAGTAGCCCGTCTCTTAAATCACCTTACAGTGTTGCAAGGGATGTAGCATTTAAAACCACACCAAACCTAAAGATGATAATGACTGTCATGTAATTATAACAGCTGACACTATTGCCAACTGTATCTTTGATGCACATGGTGTGATAATTTTGCAGAAGTGATAATATGATCAGTCACAGCATTAAGTAAAGGAGTGCATATTTAATTTGTTGCAACATCAATATGCAATGATACTTCCATAAAACACATACCAACATCATGAAAACTGGAACAATTTGTAGCAAAGTTTATGTAGATCTACATAATTTTATACATAATATGCACCAAGGTTTGCATAACCACGAAAAGACAAAAATATTTTTAAAATCTGTACATTGGCAGTAATGTTAATTCTAGTTTACTGGAAAAAGATCCTCTATATGGTTATACTATACATGTACTTGATTATTTTGTACTGTTCTTGAAGGTCGCACTGAAAGATTTTGTACTTAGCCAATGATGACCAAAACAGGTTTCTCATCTTCTGGCTTTTCTCGCCTGTTGGATCAACTGTTAATTTTTTATTTTTTAAATTTTAAAGGTCATCGTATGACAACCTTTGCCATCTGACGAGGTCGTCGGGGGAAAGGGGGGGGGGGGGGGGGGGGGGGGTTGGTT
>JAUKPP010013335.1:7704-17967 GCA_032273245.1 Phyllaplysia taylori | reverse complement strand
CCGCTTCTTACGGCGGAGCGTCCACTGACGTTTTTTGTCAGTGGCAGGCCAGGCTCATCTATATAATATGATGTGTACATATGGGCCTAGCCTCCAACTGACAAAACATGTCAGTGGACGCGCGGCCTTAGCCTGGCCAGGAAGTGATCGTTTTATAGTGGACGCGTAGTCTTAACATAAGGGCAAGAGAATCAAACACTATTTTAATGTGGTTTAATGTTGTTTTGGCAATTTTATGCGGGGCATGCCGAGAGAAATGAGTTACTTCTCGCACTGTCGTCAAACAAACATAATATTGATATAAATCTTACATCCAGTTAGAGTTTTCGACAAACTTTACAACTTAGTGAAAAAAATTACTTTGCGCTCTGTATTTGTTGATAAGTCATCAGGATAATTGAACGAGGAGGGTTAGTTTAGGGTACGGTATTAAGAAAATCGAGATAAAATTTTCCTTATAGAACTTAGCTAAACTTTTAACTTTTCAAAGAAACATGAGTTATAGATTGTATCTATTAAAGAAATAACTAAAAGAAATGTTGAACAAGCAGAAGACAGCAAATATATTTTTGGGGGCTCTCGTGGTCAATAGCTTATTGTGTTTGTTTCTCATGCCAATTGTCCCGGGTTCGAATCTGGGTAGTGCCGGCATGTTATCCCCAAATTATGTTTTCTTCTTTTTCTTCTCCTCCTTCTATGCCTTAACTACCTTATCAACTAACTATCTGAATCTTCCACTCATTCTCATCCTAGTCTCCTCCTACTCCCAACTACTCTTGTCGCCTACCTTGCTTATCTTTCGTGTCTATTACTTCCCTTTCAACCACACCCCTTATCGTAGGGTAGGCATGATCACACACCTAGTCTTCTCGGATAAGGACAAAAAATATCGGAGGTCCCTTGTGCATGTTGCGCAGGTTAAATGTCCCTTAGTGATTGAAAATCGAAAAATAGTAGGCCTGTTAGGCCGCCGCCGGCCAAAAAAAATAATAATAAATTCTACCCAAAATTATTTTGAATGGTTCTCGGCGCCGAAATGACTTTACAGAGTCGATAGAGCCATAAAATCCCAAAACAAACAAATAAACAATAAATACATTTTCCCTCACTTGTAATTTTCCCGGTTATGTACCTTTTCACGTTACGGGAAGTAACTCAAAATTTGTCAGCTCGCTTCACATGCGCTCCTCCCTGTTCCCCAATAGGAAAATTCGCACAGAAAATCAATGTCCGATGATTAGAGTAGATGAACTGTGCGGGGGGTATCAGAATCAGAACCAGAATCAGAATCAGAACCACAATCAGAATCAGAACGTTTATTGATCTCTGATGAGAAATTTGGCATGGTCATGTTACAGTGACAAATGACGACACCAACAATTGCAACATGTTGTGCAAGACAATATGCAGTATTGCATTCATCAACTCTCTCTCTCTCTCTCTCTCTCTCTCTCTCTGATACAACTATGCAGGGGTTATAGCCACAGTCTCGAAAGAACCAATGCAATGTTTGACGCTCTTCTTCCCAATTTAAAAAGGGGTTCGGAGCGGAGCGGGGATTAAATTAGCAATTTATCTATAGAGCTCCCCTTGTTTGGCTGTTTTAGCCTCGCATTAGGGCTGTGTTAAGAGCTCTGATACTGTTTATCAGATGCTCTTTTTTCGTGCGCTAACATTTTCGTCACCGTTACCTAAGACTATCGTAAGTGAAAAAGTAGCAAGAATCAGTTACGATAGTCTTAGGGAACGGTGACGTTTTCGATCTTTCGTTCCGTGGAACGAATTAACGTGAGATGTTTTGCTCACTGTCGCATGCTGTCTAAGACTCCAAACCGCTGTAAAGTTCATAATATCGAACTTCGATGCCCCATAGTAAAGGAAACAGGTAAAAGAAATAGTCACGGAGATCTTCATACACTTCATCACACGTATGGTGGAGGTGTTGATGAGATTTTGCACGTTTTGCCAACCAACTGGGATGTGAGGTGACACAACTATTGTTATTATTTCATTGGAGTCAATTTCCACTACAATGATTTGCCACTTCAGAACAGTGGTTGCACAAAGTGAACGGAGGAGAGTAGATAGGTGTGTTCGTGTGTATAATGGTTTGCGCCCCCTCTTGAGGGGAGGAGCTGGGCTTTTTGGGTCCAAATATGATAATATAATGTTGGTCCGTTTTCGGCCCAATCAGAGAAAGGATCGAGGGATCCTTCTCTTTTTCTGTTAGATTATTATATTCCTATTGTTTGGCTTGAATGCCTTTTTAAAAATCTCATTTGACATTTTCCTTTTTTTTTTATCAAGTAAATGTATGCATTACACAATGGTTATATCAGCCCATCTGTTTACATTGTGAAGGAGAGAGGGGGGGGGGGGGTATAACTATAAATGAGAGTAGATGAAGTTAGGGTTATGGTTAGCAATTTTATTGAACTGTAAAGCTCGCCTTTTTGCACTGGGGAGCAAATGTTTTAAAATTTTGATTGACCAAATATCTGGTTCCACAGAGAGATTGTCCTTGTGGAAATTAATTGCTTTTTTTTTTAATTGCCCTGAAATAAAACGGTGATAGCGCACTCTTAATAACGATTTTTTTGGGGTAAAATTGTACCAATAGGAATGACATTTTAGTCCTCGAGCCCTTGTGAGCTTGGGGGAATTACCTTTCGGTCCCAAAAGAGGCGGGGCCGTTCTTAGCCCATTTCCCATTCTTTGTCTTTGCCCACTTGGACATGACAGGTGGCAACTTCCGTCCTGTGTTTATTGCCTTTTTTTTCTCCTCATAAGTGCAGTTTGGGATTCAAGCCAAACAATGTGTTTATTGCTTTTTATTTTCGCCTTATAAGTGCAGCTTGGTTTGCCCTGAAAAAAGGGAGTTTGCTGCCAAACGCAGTACCCCAGAGGAGCACACAGCTGAGATTGAGACGAATTACTGAAACATCAAAATGGTTTCGGTAATAGAGTCTCGAACCTGAACAGAAAAACCCAGGTTCTTTTTATTTTATCATAACAGATTCTTGAATTGTTAAAACCCTTACATGTAAAAGCAAGTAGCCTACAGTATTTACCTCTCATCTAGATGATAAAATGAGTCCCACATCATAGATGTAAAATGTTTACAAGTGTTCCTGAGTGACGCACACCATCTTTTGTAAAAACAACGAGTAAACTAACCGTCGCCTAGATAGGGGTATCTATCGACATACTCAGTAAGTGTGGAACCTTGTTAAACCAATCAACATTTATTATATTTTTCATCTACTTCGAGTGTCTGTCTTTCACTTAGCAGCGATGAAGGCCGTTGAGCTATGAGCTTGGAGAGTACTTGACCTACTGAAAAGTAATCTTTGAGACGGATGCGTGTGCAGGTCCCCAGAGACACACGTTCCCTTGGCAACAATAAAATCTGTAAGGAAATATCATCAAGTACTCTTTTGGGGCCCCTAAACATGAAATAGGATTATAACGAATCAATTAGACTTTGTTCTATGCGTTGTTGGAAGCTACGTGAAATGATTTTTAGAAGAAGCAACACTGGGGTAACATTCGGGTCGTATCTTTTATACTGCCATTTATTCGCCCAGTCAATAGTTTCTCAAAGTATAGATTCGTTATAACATACGTAACGCATTAATTAATAAATGACACTTTGCACACCTGGGAATACAATCCCCATGTGCAGAAGATCTACTTTTTTTCTGCCAGGATTTTTCCCTCTCAGCCCAGGTTGACCTTGACAAGCAGTCGAAGTAGGTCGTCTCTTAAATTACTTAATAACTGGGGACGTAAAAATATGGTAAGAAAACCAAACTAAGGAGAAAATGAGAATCTCTCTCTCTCTCTCTCTCTCTCTCTCTCTCTCTCTCTCTCTCTCTCTTTCTCTCCCCCTCCTCCTACCGTCCCACCCCGACATACAGAAGTTTACACGAGCTTTCACGCTTCCTTTCTCACTTACACTCACTCACACAAACACCCACACGCACACACACATAAACACACATACAAATACATGGGCCTACACACACAAACTCGCGCTTGCACACCGTTCGTTTGCCTCTTTCTTCTTCCTCTCTCTCCTTCTCTGTGTCTTATCTATTCTCCATTCCCCCTCTCTCTCTCACACTCTCATACGTACACACATACGGACACTGTTTCTATCCCTTTATTCTCTTTGTCTGCCCCTCCTTGTCTCTTTTCTCCTCTCCCCCTCTCCCTTTCTCTTTCCCCCTCTCTCTCCGCTCTCTCCCCCTTTCTCTCCCTCTCTATCCCTCTCTCTCCCTCTCTCTCTCCTCCCCTCTACAGACTCTCTCTCCCTCTCTCTCCCTCTCTATCTCCTCCCCTCTCCCGCCTCTCTCTCCCTCCCCTCTCTCTTCCTCTCCCCCCTCCCTCCCTCTCTCACTCTCAATACCGTCTCCTCCCCTCTCTCCCTCTCCCTTTCTCACTCTCTATACCGCCTCACTTCGTTGTCTCCCCTCTTTATGTCTGTCCCATCCACCTCCTAATCTAAATCTCTTCCCTAAATCTTTTTTGCCCCTTGTCTCTTGTCCTGCCAATCTCCATACTCCTAATCTGTCTGACCTCTGTCATTCTCCCTCTCCATTCTTTCTGTAAATGCGTTGGCTCACTTAACATGGTGATATATGCATTTATCTTGGAGTTAATGGAGGGAATTGCAGAAGACAGGCGACAAAACAAGACAGCACATACGAAATCTCTAGTGTGGGTGGTATAAGCGAATATTGGGACATGTTAGAAAGAAAAAAGGGAGTGTGAAAAGGGCCCCGACTACATAGAGACCTAAACGCCATTTTCCTTGCCCTAAAGGGGTGTTGAAAAAAAAAAGCAGAGGTCTCGGGTTACATAACTGTATATGCAAGAGTGGTGGTATGTCTTGGTGTGTTTGTGTGTTTGTTTGTACATATGTGTGTGTGTGTGTGTATGTGTGAGTGTCAGATAGATAGATAGATAGATGTATAGATAAAGGAGGAGAGAGAGAGAGAGAGAGAGAGAGAGAGAGAGAGAGAGAGAGAGAGAGAAAGAGAGGGCGACAAAATGATGTGAGAAAGCGTGGAAGAGAAAGGAGAAGAAACATTAAAGTGCAGGGTTGTATTTTTCCCCCTATACTTTTGATACATTCTAAAATGAAACAGCCTAAACAATGATAAAAGATAGAAATGTTCTGTCTGTTGCAAATTTATCTCTATTGTTAAATTCTATCGACAATTTACATGTTTGCAGAACATTGTGTGACATCACTGATTGGCGCAAACCACTGCGTTTTCTTTGCTGTTTAATGCAATTATATTTGCAAAGCAGATTGCAAACTGACATCTTGAGAATTATTCCAATTATTATTGAATACAGCAAAACGAGCATGATTCAAGGGCTCAGTCAGATCTTGATAATGATATTCATATTAATAGAAAAGCAGGAAGTAGAAACAACTGTGACAATAAAGACAGCAAGTTAAACCCTTATTTATATTGCGTCCGTCTTATAAAATAAATTGACTTCATCAAGCTATATCATTCCAGTATGTATTCACCTAGTGATAGCTAAAAAAAATATAACAACTCTTTCTTTCAGAAAATTAGAAGCTAAAGCTTAATCTGTTTTTATTTATTTGAAAAAAACCCCAGTTGAAATATTTCGTTCCATTGCCTTTCTATAGTAACTATTCTATGATGTAGTCATTCCCTTTGGTGTTCTTAGACTTGTGCTTTGTTTTGACAAAAATATTCCTAGCCGGGAGAAAACAAAAGATTCCAATAAATTTGGTCAGTGAATGATGTGTAGAGAATTATTATCTTCTATCTTCAACGATTATAGGGTTATTTGAAATCAGGATCGATCAGTTGAGGAAGGTTTGGTTACCAGTTTTACGTTCCCTGCAATAATATAAGGTCATTTTTTTAGAGACGGGCTACTTCGACCTTGCAAGTCAGGGCCACCCCGGGCTGAGAGGTGAAAAAAATCCCAACAGAAAAAAACGCACATTGTCGGCACGTGGGATCGAACTGGGGTCTTCCATATGATAGGGAAAAAGCCTAATTATTGCATCACAGCGCCGGTCAGTTGAGAAAACGCCCTGTATACTAAAACATGTATTAGAAAAGAAAACGTTTAAGCACTGGCAAAGTAATACTTGTCCACAGCGACTACATAGATCGAGACTTTAGTCTAATTGTTTAAAAAAAAATAATCCATATAGCAACAGAGGCAAACAAAAAGAGAATCGAAAAATTAATATGGAAATTGTGAAACAGTTTCCTTCATACTTTGAATTTTGTGTGTAACTTCATCACACCTTTTTGATGTTTCTATCTTTATTTTAACAACTTCTACGGGCAGTTTTTGTGGATAAAGGTTTTTTTTTCTGTGTCACCCGGTATATAGATACATATTTGTAGGCATATATTATACAAATAACCTGATGTCAGATAGACAGACAAATAAATAAATAGATAGACTGATAAACAAATTAGCAAATGAATAGATATACAGTCACAATAGTTAATAGATAGACATATTGCGAAGACAAATTATTATAGGTAGACAAATATTCTATTCATACATTGATGAACATCAGAATATGCGTTTATAGAAAGACCGTCATTCGTCTCGTCAAAGCTCAAAATGAGCTGCGGTGTAATGGTAAGGCTCTTCACATTGCATGCGGGAAGACCCTGGATCGATCCCCTGTCGCGGACGATCTGGATTTTTTCCTGCTGGGATATTTTCCTTCTCAGTCCGGGTTGGCCCTGACAGGCAGGGTCGAAGTAGCCCGTCTCTTAAATGACCTTACAGTGTTGCAAGGGACGTAAAACTGGTAACCAAACTAAATCAAAATGATACGACACAGTGACTGTATCACCTACTCTTCACACGCTTTCTTTTGTAAGTACAGTAAGTAGAAACTGCTTAGACAACCACAACGACCACTTTCCACCGCTTCCCAAATTACATTTTTTCTATGATAACGACCACTGGTTCTCGATGTTAGGTGGTCTTTGCAGACAGGCTTTGACTAAATTCAACTTTAAATTTCGTCAACGTGAAGAGCAAAATGTCATTGAACCAACGCAGACGTTTCTAAAGCTTTTTGGCGCTACAACTGGGTATGCACAAGGGATTCGACAGTTTTATGACAACAGTGTCTCAAAGGGGTTCTAACTTAGTTAAGTCTTGCTTTGGACTTTGAGAAAATTGCTTCCGCTCAACCAAGTCCCTTGATTATTTCTCTAATTGAACAAAGTGACAGATGCCCCTTCATTGTGCATTCTATTCTGTGCTTTTAGTGTAGAAAAGTGGATTACTTTGTCCCAAATGGGTCTAAGACCTTTTGACTGCAGCCAGTTTAAAACTTTGTTTCGGAATGAACTTCGAAAGGGCATTCAATTCGTTGAACAGGAATTGTTGCAATGATATTAGCATGGGTAATATTTGCTTGGCCTTTACTTGAGTGTGTTTTTAGTTGTTGACAAGTTGCTTGAAAACACGTTTGTCTTGTCTTAGAACCTCATTAATGCAAGAAAATTAGATTATGATGTAAACTCAATTATAGTGTGGACGGAATGCAGTAGTTCTACATCGTTCGTCAGATATGTCGAATTAACATTTAAAGACGAAGCACAGTACATCGATTTTGGTTACCAGTTTTGGTTTCATTTGGTTTTGGTTTAACGGAAACTACAATTCTGTAAGGTTATTTACGACCCGGGACCTCTGAATTTTACGCTTATCTCCGATAGTACGCGTGTAGGAACCATGAAAGCTCCGAACAAACCCCATGGGGAGCTCCCCGGATTCGAACCCGGGACCTTCTTATCTATAGTCGTGTGCACTAACGCTCGGCCACAGACACTCCCTTACCAATTTTACGTCCCTTTCAACACTGTAAAGTCATTTAAGGGACGGGTTACTTTTATCCTACCTGCCAGCAGATCCCTAGCAGGAAAACGCAGATCGTCCGCACGTGGGGGTAAGCTCGGGTCTTCTGCATGATAGGCGAAGAATCTAACAATTACACAACAGACGACGGAAGTACGTCGATGACAGGATCAGTGTTAGAGCTGACGAAGATATTTGTATTGGCACATAAATATATTATAAACCAGCCAAAGAAGCTGGTGCCTCTAATAACTCAAAACTAACTAACAAACTGACTGGCACACAAAAAACTGTAAAGCCTTATATCCTTTGTCCTGCATGTATGATGGAAAGATCTGTGGTTTAAAGTGATGAAAAAATAACTTTTATCACAATTGAAGCAAAAACCATGTTGACCGATTGGTCAGGACAATGCAGATGAGGGTCATTCTTAAACTTAAAGAAAAAACAAAACAAGATCGGAGCTGCTGTAAGAAATGGAAAATACGGTGCGATGTCATTTTTAAAAAAAGTGTTTAAACTTAGAATAGAATAGATGACGTTTATTCAGAATGAAGGCCATTGGCCCATATTTCAAATATAACAAGGTGAACATTGAACATTTGAGTGGTAATGCTAAAACGTCCATGTACATGTTTGATACATACATAATAATACAATCAAGTAAAAAAAATATGCATAATATTTTTATAATATTGTTTAGATAATTATATTTATCTAAATTCAGTCATCATCGGTATTATAATTGTTAATACTATTGTTGTTTAAACTTAATTGTTTATAGAGGCACTGGCATCTTTAACTATTTCAGCCTAACCGTGCGGTGTTGACATCAGGTAGTTACGTACAAAGTAACCCAATTATAACTCACTTTTAAAAAATGTCAAATTCTAATGATTGTTGTTGGCTCACAGTTAAAAAGGATCACACTCACACACAAACACACACACGCACACACACATGCGCACGCACACTCACATACGCGCGCACACACACTCATTCACACACACACATACACACGCATATTCACACACTTACTCATACACACACAGACACACAAACACTCACACAGACATACACACAATCAAAAAGAAAAAGAAGGGATCCCTCACACTCATTCACACACACATACTCACACGCACACATACACTCACACTCACACGCAAGCAAAAAAAAAGGAGACAGCCCACAAATTCCAAACTAACAAACATCAAAGAAAACCCCCGCCCCCACCCACAAACAAATACATGAATAAATGAATAAAAGAAAATCCCACCTCAACAACAACAGCAACAAAAAAGTAGTGTTATATTGTGAGACCAGAATACAGGAGAAGAAGACGAAAACACACGTTTACGCAATCTAAACAACAACATCTAACAGTATACTTATTATTACCGTAGATAGAATGCAGCTCAACGAAGAACAATATTGCGCCGCATTATGTATTTTTACTGAGTCCATTACCATATCGTTAGTCACCGGTTTCGGAATATCATTTGACCTCATGGTCAGTCTACCCACGCTGAATATCGCTGATTGTTTCGCAAAGGGGCGAATACTACATAGAATATAGTTGACTATTTGCCTCGTTGCAATAGCACCAGCGATATGATAAAGAGATGTAGAAATGCGTAAAGATGCATTAAGCTAATTGTCTGGATGTTGGCTTCCACTGCGCATTTGCGTGCTTGTCGGTTTATAAGCTCATACGCGTCATTGTTTTTACCATGCGTGACGTAAAAGAGTGCGAGCGAGAGAGAGAGAGAGAGAGAGAGAGAGAGAGACCGAGCGAGAGAGAGACCGAGTGAGAGAGAGACCGAGCGAGCGAGAGAGAGAGAGAGAGAGAGAGAGAGAGTTAGAGAGAGAGAAAGAGCGAGAACGAGAGAGAGATGGGGAAGATCGAGAGAGAAGCCAGGAAAAAAAGTGTCTGTGTGTGTGTGGGGGGGGGGGGGGGGGAGGAAGTGAGATGGAGAAAGAGGGAGAAAGAGGGAGAAAGGAGGAGAAAGAGGGAAAGAGAAGTGAGAAGAAAGAGTGTGTGGGGAAAAAAGAGAGGGATGATGAGGGAAAAAGAGGGAGAGGGACCAGGACGGAGAGAACGAGAGAAAGCGATAGAAAGAGGGAGAAAGACAGATTCTATCTCTTATACACTCACAGACTCACAACGTACAAAGGGATATGGAGAAGGGAAGAGAGAGAGAGAGAGAGAGAGAGAGAGACAGAAAGAAAGAGAAAGAGATAGGGAGAGAGGGAGAGGAGTAGGAACGGAGAGAGTGAGAGAAAGCGGTAGCAAGAGAGAGAGAGAGAGAGAGAGAAACAGAGAGAGAGAGAGGGGGGGGGGGAGATGGACAGGCTCTGTCTCTCTCTCTC
>JAUKPP010013334.1:8909-28597 GCA_032273245.1 Phyllaplysia taylori | reverse complement strand
CTACTTCGACCCTGCCTGTCAGGGCCAACCCGGGCTGAGAGGGAAAAAAACCCAGATCGTCCGCGATCGGGGATCGATCCAGGGTCTTCCCGTTTGCAAGGCGAAGAGCCAAACCAGTACACCACAGCGCCGGTGTGCCGGTGAATGACAGCTTAGCTTGATTCAAGAATGAATAGGCCTTATTGTAAACAGAAATCATATTTTTAAAAATCAATGGACTAAAGCATAGTATGTACCGGCGCTGTGGTGTAATGGTTAAGCTCTTCGCCTGTCATGCGTAAGACCCCTCGTGGACGATCTGGATTTTTTTTCTGCTGGGATTTTTTCCCTCTCAGCCAGGGTTGGCCCTGACATCGAAGTAGCCCTTAAATGATCTTACAGTGTTGCAGGGACGTAAAACTGGTAAACAAACTCAAAAACATAGTATGTTCATTTGGAGGTGATTGCTGTACCGGTAGGCTTTTACTTTTATGAGAACAGATTAAACATAGTCCTATAGTGGGTTGTTGTTTTTTTTAATAGCAATAGTTTTGATAGTTCGTTAGAAGTTATTTTGTTTCTTGAAGCGCCGGCTTCTTTTACTGTTTTAGTCTTTTAGTAGACATCATGTGTTAAGTCGTAGGCTGTAATTATTCACCTGCCGAAGCTGAGACAGTCTAATAATACGTGGATCCGCCTTGGAACATAAATTATTTAACTCATAAAAAGAGTCCAAAGATGAGCCTAAAACAAAATGTAAAATTAAATGATGGGGCCTAAGGTGTGCGTTTGAGTTAGTGTGTGTGTGTGTGGTTGGGGGGGGGGGGTGTGCTATTGTTGAGTACTTTGTCGTGCGCCTTTCTGGCCTGGACAGCTAAAGTTGATCACATCAACAAACACACCCAAAACTGTACGATCGGTCGAGGGCTAAGAATTAAAATTTAAGCAAGTCTTCATGCGATCGTCGCCCCTCGACCTTCGCCCTGCCGTGGACTCAGAGCTTGCTGACTTTGTTCTGGCAGTACTGACCAGATATTTTTTTTTTTTAATTGTCTCAGCCTTTCAGCGAAAATGCGACATCAACTGAATTGCAGAATAGCAAAAAGTCACACGTTTACCTAAGACACATGCTGGAGTTCGGCAAGCTCGCGACAGCAGGCTAAGCTCACGCTGTCCTGTCTTCTACGGGGCTTATTATTATTTATTTATTTTTTTTCTTCCGGAAAGCGTGTTATTGTATTCAAACTCGAGTACTCACCAAACCATTCTCTTGCGCCACAGGACCACGAGATTTTACCACTGAAGACAAGCCTCGCGGAGCGTGCAGTGGCTATTTTTAAATTTTGATTCTTGATGTGAAAGGACACGCGGTTTGTAAAGGCTTATGTGTGTGTATCGAAATTAATTAGCCTACTGTGTGTGTTTGTGCCAACTTATTGTGCCTGGCCACTCACCATTTGAAAACAATCAAGGATTTCCATCATCACCGTCATCGTCGTTATCACTATCATCAGCAGTAGCAGGAGGTATAACAGAGTTCAACAGCACATGTGGTCCTGCACTCCCATTATTACCGCAGTGTCTACAAACGCAATTTCCTGCAGGTCGACCATGCCCGATTTCAGGTAAGTTGATAATAATAGATTAAACTCTACTTAAATCATACGTAGGCCAATTATTGAATCTCACGGTAGCCTACATTCACCCATGATGTTCTAATTCTAGATAGGGGGAAGGGGGGGGGGGGATGTATAGGAGAGACACAGCCCTCGACTTGCTCTATATTTTGGTAAATCCGGGTTTATAAGGCTGTGTCATTTTCACTATGTTCATTTAGCGTAACAATTGGTAGCTAGATGATTAACTGCAGGTATGAATAAGAAGGCATATTAGCCTAGTCTACATGTGTACATGTATTAGGCCTAGCATGCCATTTGCGCGATAGATCTCTCTCATCCTCTCTTTCCCCTCCACCAGTCCCCCTCCCCTTTTCTCTTTTAGTCTGTGACACTGTGTGAGCCTTATGTGTGGGGAGGATACGTTTCTGATTTTGATTTTGGTTGTATTCCCCTCGTAACACTGTAAGGTCATTCAGAGGCGGGGAACTTCGACCCTGCCTGGGCACAACCTCTGGAAGTCTTGAAAGAGGCAATCGGGACTCGGTAACGATCAAAGGTGAGCAACTGCGTAAATTCATTCTCTTCAAATTTGCTCTCCAACAGTAGTCCAGTAGCTTCCCTTGAATTATCAAGAGTGTTGTACTGTAGAGACAGGGTAGAGTAGCTAGTGAAAGGAGAAAGTTCCCGAAAACGAAAAAACAAACCCGCGGTTTTTAGCTTTTACTTCTGCTTTCTGTCAAGACTGCTTCTCTCTTGACTGGCGACTCACTGACACCGTGGGCCATTGATGAAGACATTGTTTTTCTGCTAGCACCAGCAGTGATGATGGCAATTTTGGATAATGGTGGTTATTCAGATTTTGAATATGAAAAGGCACTGCAAGGGCTAATAATAGAGCTCTAACTTTAAAAAAAAAAAGAAGAGATTACAATAGCTACGGCTTGTAAACTAATGTTTATTTGAACTTGGAGTGTCTGCTTATGTAGATACTGTTAACCTCCATAAGAGAGGGGAGGTTGGGAGGAGAAACCTGATCATTTTTGCAAGAGCATTGAAACCACTTGTCAACTCCAGAGTGAACATAGCTGGAGTTTGCTGGGATCTTATTTTCTTGGGTGCATAATCCACACCACCTTTGTCTTTCCTCTCTTCCTTGTTTTTCCTCCTCTCCCGTCTGCATTCAGTTCATGCGAAACTTAGAGGCACCAAACCATCAGTCAGAGTCCTACCCCCGTCTTAATAACTTATTGGAGATGGATGATTGTAGTTTGGAGATGCTGCTTCTTATGTGAGGTTAGCGTGGGTGGGGGGGGGGGGTGGAGGTATTAAACCTAAACCGACCAAACCCTCCGAATGGGAACAGGAAATCTCGGCACAGATATAACCCTACTGAGGGCTTTAGCGTTAAGATTCCCCAAGTTTGAGAAATAAAGGAAGCAGTTAGTTCTTTAAGTTTTTGAGTTCTTTGATTTGGAGTTAATAATTTGGGGGGTATGTAAATAGAACATATTAAGTCTCTGTATTTTGACTCGCAGAGCTACGGCTTGTAAACGAGTTTGATTTGAATTTGTCTACATGGAATGTGTCTGCTTACGTAGATACTGTTAATCTCCATAAGAGGGGGGAGATTGGGAGGAGAAACGTGATCTTTTTCGCAAGAGCATTGAAACCACTTGTCAACTCCAGAGTGAACGTAGCTGGAGTTAGCTATTATCTTATTTTCTTGGGTGCATAATCCACACCACCTTTGTCTTTCCTTTCGTCCTTGTTTTTCATCCTCTCCCGTCTGCATTCAGTTGATGCAAAACTTAGAGGCACCAAACCTTCAGTCTAAGTCCTACCCCCGTCTTATTGGAGATGGATAATTGTTGTAGTTTGGTGATGCTGCTTCTTATGTGAGGTTAACGTTGGGGGAGGGGGGGGGTGGAATGATTAAACCTAAGCCGACCAAACTCTCCAAATGGGAACAGGAAATCTCGGCACAGATATAACCCTACTGAGGGCTTTTAGCGTTAAGATCCCCAAGTTTGAGAAATAGGGCAGGCAGTTGGTTCTTTAAGTTTTCGAGTTCTTTAATTTGGACTTTATAATTTGGGAGTATGTGAATAGAACAGATTAGGTCTCTGCATTTTGACTCGCACAGCTACGGCTTGTAAACTAGTGTTTATTTGAATTTGTCTACTTGGAGTGTGTCTTCTTACGTAGATACTGTTAATCTCCATAAGAGGGGGAGGTTGGGAGGAGAAACCTGATCTTTTTTGCAAGAGCATTGAAACCGCTTCCGCTTGTCAACTCCAGAGTGAACGTAGCTGGAGTTTGCTGGGATCTTATTTTCTTGGGTGCATAATCCACACCACCTTTGTCTTTCCTCTCGTCCTTGTTTTTCATCCTCTCCCGTCTGCATTCGGTTGATGCGAAACTTAGAGGCACCAAACCTTCAGTCTGAGTCCTACCCTTGTCTTATATGAGATGGATTATATTATTGTGGACGTCCTGCCTTATAGGGGAGCTTATAATGTTGCATGGTGGAAGGGGGGGGGGGGGATGATCCTAAACCTACAAACAAAACTTTCCAAATTGGAACAGGAAATCTGGGCGCATTCATAGCCCTATGGTGTCGATGAAGCCGAAAACATAGTGGGGGAAAAAAAAAGTTAGAAGTCACTTATTCATAGAGACACCAGCTTCTTTCGTTGTTTTAACCAACGAAAATAAAAATAAAAAAGAGGGGGGTGGGGGATAACCATGACTCAGTCTATGTATATATAATCTCTGTGTATGCATGGCCCTTTGTATAAAGTAAATTATTGAACTCTTTCTATTTTCCGTTTGCACTTGTATTCTCTTTTGCAGCCCAGTAGGGGTGGACATGGAGTGCTTGTCCTGCAATTATTAGCATGATGAATAAAATACTAACCTCAGTGTAACAATTAAGTAGCCTCTGCTCGGGAGCTATTGTCTCCATGTAGTTCAATGAAGAATGGTAAATCTTGTCTTTCACCGTGGAGTTCAGCTCATTGAATAATGCAAGGGACATTCTTGCGTAATTGAATAATTTTTTCCTCATCCCTTTTTAGATTTTAAAAAATGGTGTAATATTCTCCAACCTGTTGTCTGTTGTTAAATTGGACAAACCCACATGCTTCTACGCCAATTTCCTCCCTCCCGTTTTCTTCTCCACCACCATAGCACAAGAAGAACCATTGTTTAAATGGTGGCCACGGCTTTCGGGTATTAACACTGATCATTTCCACCAAGCCGTGCAGAGCCGTGTACTGCAACGCCTTAGTAACGTTTACACTGCACAAGCCGTATAGCTGTAGGAAAATAAGGCGGTACAAGCCGTCTTATGACAAATCCCTCTGCATGGCTTGGTACAGTACAGCTTGGCTTATCCTGTCTAATTCGGGCCTAAGACGTTGCTTAGGAGGTAGGCAGGACATAGCTACGCAATGTACACGCATAAGGCCCTAGGTCAGCAGGGGCGGCTTTTAGTTGGGCTTAGTGTGTGTTGGCCGGAAGTTCTGAGCATGTGTTGGCATAAAGTACCTGTCTTGAAAAGCTGTCAGGTTGGTTTCTGAGAGCACAGTTGAACACCCCAATCTCATGAAGATGGTAGGAAACCCCTAGTAAACTTTAAAGTATTAGTTTAGTTCTAGTGTCCATTCAATGCAGTTGTGCCTGTCATGACTTGATGCAATTTTTTTTTTTGGAAAATCTAACGCTATGGCGATGCCAACACACCCATGTTGGATCTCTCTCTCTTGAAAGGGAATTATTTCCGTTGCTCCTATCTTTTTAATATTATGTTCCTATCCACATCACATTATATTGTAGCTCAAATAAAACTTAAATGGTCAGTGAACAAAGTGCAAAAAACTCAATAAGTTCCCTTTGAGGGTCGTTTCTAATTTACGTCTGTTTAGATCCCAAAGTAAATTCCACAGAAAAGAAACCCTGTAATTTTGGAAAATTCGTGTGTTTTCTTCTGTTTACAAAATAATTTCTTTCTAGTAAAAGGGACTTTGAAGTCAAAGGTGAGATCAACACAATGCAAAATGTTTCTCAGTCTAACAATTCCCTGTGTGTGTGTTGTCTATAGGATTACACATTGCATGAAATAAGCTGAGATAACTTTAACTTATGGGAACTTTCATGAAGTTTTGCCATTTCCTCAAAGAGAAAAAATCACCACTCATTTCATGCGCCAAAAGCGTAGAAGGTGTCTCAGTATAACAAAATTCCCTGCCTATATGTCATCCACAAGGTGGCACATAGCATGAGGTAAGCTGAGATCACCATGAAATACAAGTTTATGCCATTTGAAGAAAGAGAGAAAATGACCACACAGGCGGCAAAAGTGGTCAAAAGATGTCTCAGTATACCCAACCTTCCTTGCCTATGTGTGGTCGATAGGATTACACACATAGCATGAGATAAGCTGAGCTCATCTTTATGTAAACCCAAATGCACTCTCTTTCTCCTCAACGCTTAATATAAGTATATGACATTTGAAGAAAGAGAGAAAAATCACCACACAGGCTGCAAAAGTGGTCAAAAGATGTCTCAGTATACCAAAACTTCCTTGCCTATGTGTGGTCGATAGGATTACACACATAGCATGAGATAAGCTGAGCTCATCTTAATAAATGTACAAATAAACAGAAGTGATGGCATTTGAAGAAAGAGAGAAAAATCACCACACAGGCTGCAAAAGTGGTCAAAAGATGTCTCAGTATACCAAACCTTCCTTGCCTATGTGTGGTCGATAGGATTACATACATAGCATGAGATAAGCTGAGCTCATCTTTATTTAAACCAAAGTGCACACTCTCTCTCTCAGCTCATTTTTATGTTTCTGTACGTAATATGGCAGGTTTTGAGGCTGCAAAACTTCTGAAAGTGTCTCAGTTTAACAAAATTCCCTGTCTCTGTG
Organism: Phyllaplysia taylori; assembly: GCA_032273245.1. Taxonomy (NCBI): domain Eukaryota; kingdom Metazoa; phylum Mollusca; class Gastropoda; order Aplysiida; family Aplysiidae; genus Phyllaplysia; species Phyllaplysia taylori. The sequence continues at coordinate 22,063 of JAUKPP010013334.1, read as the reverse complement.
CCATCCACACAATGGCACATAGCATGAGGTAAGCTGAGATCACCTTTCTGCACACATGTGAGCCTGTTCTCTTTGTTATTTTTTTATACAAATGGACTTAAGTGGTGTTATTCTCAGGGTAATACATAGCGTTAGGAAAGCTGAGATCACCTTTGTACTTCTAAACAAGTGTATTCTTTTTTGTTTTTCTTTGTGAAAATACATTTTAAAAAATATTCTATCTTTATAAAAGGAAAATATTGATGGATTGTACACTGAAGAAACTAAAAGAAAATATGTTGAAAATTGAAAATAACAGGGTTTTGTTTCACATTATTCACTGGCCTTTTAAGTTTTTTTCCGAATACTTTTTAAGATGATGTTGGTGGAAAAGTCACTTTTAGAAGGAGTCAGCGGAACACCGCTTTTTTTTTTTTTAGACCAGAGCGTCAAAACAGCGTATTGCAATTCCAAAAGGAAAAAGTGATGGGAACTATAGTAAGGCCCCAAAAAAGAGAAAGATTAATTCTGTTTTCCCAAAAGAATTCACCTATACCATGCTTTAGTTTCATGTTTAACTGGAAGAAACGTTTTTTAGCTTTTGAAATGAAAATAGGATGGATGGTTATGGGTGTATCAAATTGATGACATCATTTATTTTCTATTGAACAGGCACAATGCAAACGACTTATCCACTTCTTGGCTATCCCTTTTGGCATAGTAATTCACATACATATAAACATTGTAACCAATTTCTATTATTCTATCAAATTGTATTGTTACACCAAGTTCCGACTAAGTTTTGGACTGTTCTTTTCTTGTTGCGTTCAGTTGGAAATAGAGCTGGCGGTGACCTACTTTGTAACCCCAATGGGCGTACTTAGTGAAATCAAGATTGGGGTAATTCCCGCTCGATAGAGATTAGGGCCAGTTTGCGAGAGTAGGTTATTTGAGTTTGAGCAGTGAAAATAAAAGAATTTTATAGATTGAATGTAAATTTATACAGAACATTGTCTTAAATTGTTGTAAAGAAGCTGGTGTTTTAGAAATAAATAACTTCCAACTAACTACAGTATATAGAACGCAGCCAATGCGCAGGGTGATGCGAAATCTCATCCTTTGACCCTCAGGCTGAGGCTGGATGACTGATGGAGCGGCCTTCAAGTCCATGTGACAAGCCTGAACAGGGGCAATGATGATGGTGTTCATCTTCAATATCACAGATACTCTTTAGAGTATCATCCTTACTGCTTCCTTCTCGCCTTTCTTTGTCTCTTGTCTCCGCAGTCTGCGTTCTGGGAGTTAAAAACATAGAAGCGTTTAGACCCACAGGGTTGGAATACTGGCGTCTGTAGTTAGGCTCTTTGTCTATCATGGGGAAGACCCAAGTGCGATCCCACGTGCGGACAAGCGTCTGCGTTTTTTTCTGCTTGGATTCATCCATCTCAGCCCGAGTTGGCCCTGACAAGCAGGGTCGAAGTAATCTGTCTCTTAAATTACCTTACAGTGTTGCAAGGAACGTAGAACAAGGAACCAAACCGGCACCGAATTTACCTCATAGTGTCGATGGAGCCGTAAAACAAGCAAAACTAGGAGCCAAACCAAACGAAAATGCAGCCAATGCAGGGATAATAAAAGTACAGGTCCGACGCCCACATTCTGGAGGAGAATGCCGTCCAATGGGGAAATATAAACATACTCCCTCCACCTTAAGGCGAATGTTCAACATTATACATGTTTAATTTCTTATGTGTGTCGTCCTAATTTCTTTCCTTCGCCTCTTGTCCTCCACCGTTAGCATTCCACCGGCACTGTGGTGTAATGGTTAGGCTCTTTGTCTGTCATGTGGAAGACTTGAGTTGGATCCCGAGGGCAGAGAATCTGTTTTTTTTCTGCTCAGATTTGTTCCCTCTCAGCTCCAGTTGCCCTGACCGTAGGGTCAAGGTAGCCCGTCTCTTAAATGATCTCACAGTGTTGCAGGGGACGTAAAACTGGTAACCAAACCAAAGGATTAGCATTCCGGGAGTGAAGAACATAGAAGTACTTCGACCCACAGAGCCAGCGTCTGTGGTGTAATTGATAGGCTCTTCCCCTATCACGCAGAGGGTCCATGTTCAATCCCATGTGTGGACGAGCGTCTGCGTTTTTCTGTTGCGATACATCCCTCTCAGCCCAGGATGGTCCTGACAGGCGGGGTAGAAGAAACCAAACCATTCCTAAAGAGTTGGCATGGAAATCCCCACGCCGATGTGACCTAACATAAAAGCTAAAATAGCAATAGAAGCTGGCACCTCTATCATAAATAAATAACTTCTGACAAACTATCTAATGGCGGACCTTTTAAATATGAAACCCTTGACATTTGCCATAAAATAAAATAAAAATAAAACCATACGAGGTGTTCAATGGGCCTTCTAAACATGTATATATATAATATGAAAAAGCAGTCATTGCTCAATCCATGTGGAAATTTGAGGCGTCTGTGGCCGTGAAGGATCCTCCGCTTTTGAAAATTTAATGGCGCCCCGGAGTCTGACATTGTAGAAGTTATAGTGCAGTATATTTAGTGAAATCTTTTTTTTTTAAAGTAGTCAGAACAGTATTTGTTTATTACAAAAATTTGGAATAATAGTACATGTTAAGAATTAAGATACGTCCTCTTCGGTACAATTATGGCAAGGTGCGTTCTAAATAGATAGGCTTGCCTTCAGACTACAGTTAGGGTAATTAAAAGGTTTAGTGTTGATGGAGGCGTAAAACCTTAAACAAACAAACAGAATAGAAAAATGCAAAAGAATTGATAAACAGAAATAACATGCATGTCAATGCACCCTCTGTCTTTTGGTAAAGAGCCATGATACATGTATGAATACAAAATCAAAGTGCATTTTTTAAAATTATTTATGTATTTTTTTTTTTATATATATGGCATTGCTTTATTTATTTATTTTTTTAAATATTTTTTTTATTGCCAGGCATGTCAGTAATGTGTGTGCTTTGTATGGAAGGATTTCTAACTAATGCATCAACAAGGCTTGGGCTATGAGTTACAAGGTTCTATCTCCAAATTTGTACTAAGCCGAATACGTGACATCGACTGCCTCTCTGAACTCAAGCTGTCACGTATTTGTATTAAAAGACTGGGGAATAGAACCTTCTACCTCTAAGCCCAAGACGGAGCCTCGAGTCTAACTTGCTTTAACCCGAGCTCCTACCCCATGACCATACCCCTAACCTCACTCCTCGTCAAGCCAACCTCAGCCCGCTGACGCTCACAACTCTAACCCTAACCCCAGCCCAAGGGAGTTCCGGCTGGTCAACCGCTCTAGGAGCCTATCCATGGCCTTTGCCTCAAGTCATACTGTTGTCTTTATCCAGAAGCTCTGGCCTTGATTCTAAAACTCAATCCACACTCCGAACCCTAACCTTTCGGGGATAGCTTTGTGTGTTTCTGCTGCTCCTCCTCCTGCTCCCTTTCTTCCTCCTTGTCTTCTTTCTCATCCTCCTTCTTTTCCTTCTTCTTCATCTGCTTCTTCTCCTTCTTCCTCCTCCTCCCTCTCGTCATCCTTCTCTTCCTCCTGTGGTTTCTTCTCCTCCTCCTCCTTCTTCATCTTTTTCTTTTTCCTCTTCCTTTTCTTCTTTTTCTCCTCTTCCTCTTCCTCCCCCCCCCCTCCTCCTCCTCCTCCTTCTTCTTCTTCCTTTTCCTCTTCTTCTTTTTCTCCTCCTCCCCCTCCTCCTCCTCCTTCTCCTTCTTCTTCCTCTTCCTCTTCCTCTTCCTCTTCTTCTTCTTTTCCCCCTCTTCCTCCTCCTCTTCCTCCTCCTCCTCCTGTGGTTACTGTTGCTATTTCTCCTTATGTTGTTACTGTTGTTCTTTCTGTGAGTGGAGTTGTTGAAGTTGCTGTTGCTCATGTTTTTTGCTTTTGCTGTAGTTGTAGCTGTCGGTGTCGTTATTTTTGTTGCTGTTGTTGGTGGTGCTTGAGTTTTAGTATTGCTGGTAAGGATGTCTTTTCCATCTCTATCTGCTCTGTCTCTCATCTCTCTCCTTCTCTCTCTTCCTCTCCCTTCCTGTTTGTGTCACTCTCATTATGTTCTATCACTGTTTAAGACTGGCACACAGAATCATTCAGGAAGTGGTGGTGGTAACGGTAGTGGTAGCAGTGGTAGTAATTGTGCATTTAGTAGTAGATCTTATGGTAAAAGCACTCTTTTGTTAGTACAAATGTAGTAGGAGTAGTAGTAGCAGCATAACAGTAATTTCAATTTTCTGATCAAATATATATAATTTTCCCCGTAGCCATTTAATAATTAACATCTATATCAGTCTGACTTGTCCTACTTTTGTTGTTGTTAGGCCTGTTGTTTCTATAAACTGATATCAGTTAATTATATTCTACTCTAATTCACTTTTACATCCATTATAATGGTACATTATCATCAAGTGAGGAAAATATTGTGCAAAGTGCCTTTCCTAAGGGCACTATTTCGGGCCGGAGTTAGGATTTGAACCCACAACCTTCTGATTATGAATCTGGCAGCCTAACCTGTAGAGTAGACTACCAACGCCACATTCATAGAAATTCGAAGTACTTTTAAAATATATACTTTCTTTCAGTTCAGCCACAGTCCTGATTTGGACTTTTGTTTATGATGTTAACCTTCTGTGTTTCGTGTGTGGTTTTGCCGGTGTTCTTTTCTCCCCCCTTTCTTTTCTCAGCGACGGATAAAATGCTGATGTTGTAGGTGTGACGTCCGGGCGTGGTCGTGGAGAATGAGAGAGATGATGACTCGATACACCAAGGGACCTGGGTATGGCATCTGTAATGAAGGTTAGTTAAATAGTTAGTCAGCTATGAGTACTGTAGAACATGGTTATAATGGGACTTTTAGCTCCAAAAGAAAAATTCCGCTTTAAGCAAGTTCCCGCTACAGGAATGCAATGGGAAATTGCCGAAACATTTCTAAAAATCCCCACGATTACCTCCTGAGCAGAGGAATACGCCGTTGTTTCATAACGACTACACAAGCAAAACATGTGAGTCTAAAATTCAAAATCGAGAAATTGAGGCAGAGGCAGAGAATTGGAAATTCCTGCAGAGCAACGATTTTGCTATGATGTCAGTGGTAGCTATATATAGTGCTCTTGATACCGCCCCCAGCCCGCCCCTGCGCACAGTTGTTGGATATCTGATTCTTGCCTCCAGCTATATCCAAGTTCAGGCCTTTCCTTGCCCGGGTAAACCCAGGCACAGGACCGGCGCTGTGGTGTAATGGTTAGGCTCCTCGCCTTGCATGCGGAAAACCTCAGTTCGATCCCTGATCGCGGACGATCTGGGTTTTTTCTGCTGGGATTTTTTCCCTCTCAGCCCGGGTTGGTCCTGAAAGGCAGGTTCGAAGTAGCCCGTCTCTTAAATGACCTTACAGTGTTGCAGGGGACGTAAAACTGGTAACTAAACCAAACCAGGCACAGGTAATTGAGTTCACTTAGGGAAACAAAAGGGGGGGGGGGGTGTCCAGTAAGGTCGCGGTGTAGCCGGTGCTGCTTTAGTCATGTTCTACTGTGATTAGATCTTCTTCTTCTTCTTCTCATTCATCTATATAGGAAATCTGGTCTTTAAAATGAAGGCTGCTGTTCGCCACATGTCCTCGAGGTTCCCATAGAGTAGAGTTTCGGGATGTCTGTCCTGGGGTCGGGCCAAAACTTCCTCCTGGTTGCTTTATGCTATAGTTAAATTCGATTAGATAAGATTCAGTTAGTGCTGGTGGACAGTTAGTGCTGGTGGAGTCTGCTTCTTCTACCTCATTCTACATATTATTGTTGGACTAGCCTACTTTCTGGCTTTGAAATTACCTTTCAGCGTCTATATTACAGTTATTGTTGTTCCTAATCTAGAAGCCCTTTAGTTTTTGCCCTTCTGCCCAGTGCCATGTTGTAAAAAGTGGAGGTTTGAATAGCTGTTCTGTGTTGCTATAGAAAGAGTTGTCTATTTGCGACCACACAGAGAAAGCCTCTCAGTGCCGTACCTTCGCCGTACATTTAAACGCCGTACTGTTAGCTGCTTAAACTTGAAAAGTGACTGCCTGACCCCACATAGAGGAAGCTGTTGTGCACGGCCGTTCGGCACTAGAAATTTAGGTCAGATCCACTCGATTCGGAAGTTTATCCCATCAGACCCAGGCAGCCAGCATTATTCCAAACCTCTCTCGTAATTGACAGGATAAAACACAGAGGAAACCTACATTTTACCTCAATTTTAATGCCATGTAACACTTCACGCGGTTTCTTTCTGTCGCGAAGCTGGCACTCACCGAATCGCAAGCTTCCCAGCCGCCATTGCTGTTTACATTGTACATTTTACATTACAACGCTGTTGCGAGCTGCCAATCTAGATCTTATAGTGTACTGTCAGTCTATATTTTACAGTGTTGTGCAGTTGGTTCTGAAAGCTTGTGTCTGAAAAAGGATTTATCATCTGACGAAGATTTTTTTCTAATGGACAGTCTGTTCCCTTAATTAGACTGAGACGTAGATGTTGATTTCACATCAACAAAGAGAGGGCATCTCTTGGTGAATTCCATCATTTGAGAGAGAGAGATATAGAGAGGGGGGGAGGGGAGAAAAAGGAGGAGGATGGCATATCGAAACCCCCGGCAATGAACTAAAATGTGTGTCATTGTAGAATGAATTTCTCTTACCTTCTTGTGGCATTTCACTTGCAATATCCTTCCACAACGTGTCAATTACATTCCTGTTGGCGTGGAATTTGTTGCCTTTGTCCCAAATGGGAGACCTAACGTACACTGACAGTATGAGCGCATCAGCTGTGTCCATTTTTTAATCACTTGCTGCATCAAACTGAAGAAAAACTGTTTTGATACAAGGGCAATGTGAAAACTAGGTCACCGTCAGCCTTTGACAGCCTTGGAAAGAATGTAGTTTTGATTGTCAAAAACGTAAGCGCCCTTGCGCGCTAATGCGTGCTCCGTGGCAGCTTAGTCTGTGTGGGGCGCAATGGTTTTTATAAGGAAATTCTTTTAATTTCACTGCCCCAGAGAGTGCGCTTACATGGGCGTAAGCGAACGGCTTTCTCTATGTGGCCCCCCTAAGTCAGGAGTGCGGGGGATTTGATGCTGACTTTTGGGTTGGTTCTATTCATGTGATTTTACAGTAAAACTTCAATAAAACAAATAAGCCAATAAGACCTTTTAGACTTGGAGACAGTGCCTCCCCCATCCCGGAAAAATGGGTGGTTGCTGAGTGCTCTGATGGGATCTGCTGCTTCAGTTCCTTTATGTGTTGCATCTCCATGAAATCAGGAGCTCGTTTAAACAAGGGGGACCGGCGCCTTTGGTGTAATGGTTGGGCGCTTCACCTATCACGCTGAAGACGTGAACTCGAGGCCCGCATGGGGTGGTTTGTTTAATCGAATAATCTCAGTTTTTCTGCTGGGACAATGTCCCTCTCAGCCCGGGTTGGTCCTGAGTGGTTGACAATGACATCCTTGACATTATCTTCATATTTGTCAGCGCTTCCTCAACCTGCAATGGTACGTCTGTGGCTGAACGGTAGTGCATCTGCGTACAGACAAGGAGGTCCCAGGTTCGAATCTGGGGAAGTTCACCTAGATTTCCCCTGAGTTTTCATGACCCCGACCCCATCCTATCGGAGATGGACATAAAATTCGGAGGTCCCACCTCGTAAATGACCTTACAGTGTTGCATGGGGCATTTAAACCAAAACCAAACCAATCAGCCTGCAAAAGTTCATTGATGTGCACGGGCTTTCCAGCTGTGAAATTGTCACCAGGATTGTTGTTGCCTAGTTCTTGTAACTCTGAGACTAGCAGCCTCTGACGGAGACATAACAGGTGTTGGTGTCGGCTGTGGCTTAATGCCTGTTTGGTGCCAACAATTTTTTATTGAATCTGGTGTGATGCTCTTCCATGCTGCATGGACAAATTGTAAAGCAATCCGGACATTCATATCAGGTCCTTTGCTGCCCTCTTTCTGTTCTAGATTGAATGAAAGTTGCTGCTTGCGATAATGAGATTTGAAGTTTCTGATGATCCCGATATCTATAGGCTGGATATGTGGAATTGTGTAGGGTGACAAAAACTCCACACATTTGTGTTTGTCAACTTTGGTGTGTCGTGACACGTAGCATTATCGAGAAGTAACAGGTCTTTTTTCGTGCCGCATGTTTTTGTCAAAGTCTTGAAGCAATTTCTTGAAGATGTTGATGTTGGAGTTCATCCAAACTGTCTTGCTGAAATTCTAATACCATTGGCAGAGAGTGGAAGGTTGAAACTCTTTGCCGAAACATCTTGGATGGTCAAATTTCCAGATTACCAGAAATGTACGTTTACCGTTCCAGTGGCATTCAGTTGATCCACTGGCTGTTTTGCTCCTGACAGAGAGCTGTGTTGAATGTGCGGTTTGGGTTTATTGAAAAAAAAAAAGGCCTGTTTTGTCACAACTGACTGTAGATGTCATTTGATTAAAATTTAGTCAAGACTTCTTTCAGTTTTTGTCGCCCTTCTCTCACGTCATTCATGTTTGCTGATAAGGATTCGCCATGGATGGTAAAAAAAAATTATGTTATGTTGTGACGTTGTTTGAAGTGTTTTAATCATACGCTGCTGTGTTTGAAGTCAGGCTCGACACCAAGTTTATCTCCAAGTACTTTCGCTTTTTATGTCAAGATGTCACTGTTGATGAGAATGTGTCTTCGAAGTCCATCTGCAAACCACAATGCAAGGGATGTGTCAAGGTCTTCATGTTCTGCTGTCCTTTTTCTTGTTGCTGCATCTTATATTGATGACAATCTCTTGTCTCTTGTCTTCAAAATGTCAGCGACAGTTGATTTTACGATGTTGATGGCAAACTCGGTCTTCTCAAACTGCATCTTGTTGTCGGATTGCTGGATTCTTGCCTTTTTTCTCAATGATGGCTTTCTTGATGTTAGCAGAGATTTCAACTCTTCTTCCTTTTAGCAACTGGCTGGAGGGGCTTTGGTTGCCAAGTGGTAGTGTGCGTGCCGACAGACGAGGTGGTCCCAAGTTCAAATCTGGGGAGGTTCACTGGGATTTTTTTTATAGTTTTCATGGCTCTGACCTCCGTCCTATTGGATATGGACGTAAAATTTGGAGGTCCCGCCTCGTAAATGATCTTACAGGGTTGCATGGGTTGTTAAACAAAAGCAGCTGGCTGATCCATGGTGAAATTTTCCAGTACATCAATATTTTTACTTTCATGGTGCTTATATAGCGGCTAAAACAGCTGAAGTGTGGCGTCTCTATAAATAACTTATCCAATGCTTATATGGCCTGGATCTTATGCAACACACCCAAGTCATATGGTAATAAGATTAGTAAAAAAAAAAAAATTCAATTATGGCTTTCAAACACAAAGGAAAGGTGACTGCTCTTCGCTTATTTGCAGCAGTGTGGTAATAGATCAATATTGCTACCATTCAACCTCCAGACATCACTGACATGCCAGACTTTTTGGTTTGGTCACAGGTTTCTGGCAAAATCGTAATTCTCCATACTGTTGGGAGAGTTGGCTGTGAAGAGTCAAACTAAAGTTATGAAGATTATCAGCGCCTGCCCACACAGGACTGTGAAGCGTGGACCGACCGCTCATGTCAAGGCGAATAATCCATTTTTTCTTACCTCCCCTTGTTTGCGATGTGTCTGGGCTAATTCAAGCAGGGGCCCAGCCTCCCATTGTCTTTACCAACTGTCGCAATGTGTACATAAAATGTCCTATAGATGAACAGGATTGGTCGTTGGTATTACATCTGGTTTTCAGCCGCGGTGTTTTGCCTCTTCTTTGTGTTCCGACCTTTTTATGATTTGAACAATCATAAAAATACATGCAATGTGTTTCTGTACCATGGACAGTTATGTTGGATTATCAGTTTTTTCTATAAAATTAACACTTTCGTTCCCTCTCGTCCTATGTCAGAATGAGAACAGTGAATTTTTGGATTTTGAGACACAAAATAGAAGAATATTCGGTCCCCGCTACTTGTGCCGGATAATCAAGTGTGAGATTATCGGCACTCTTCTGTACTAAAGCTAAAGATTAAAATCAGACAATAGCTTCAGACACTGTTATGAAAAAGAATTTACTTTTGAACACCCAAATTGACATTTTAAGGCTTTTTCTCCGCTTTAAGACCTGCGACTTGCGACTAATTAGGATAAAGCGCAAGACATAATGATATATATATTAGTACTGTCCTTATCTGGTGTAGGCCTAATAAATTACTGTTTATGTATTAATCATCACAGAATTTTAGTTTAAAACTATGATGAGACACCCTCCGCGGATCGGCACCAGAGTGCTGAATTGTCCCTACCCTAATTGACTTTCTGAAAAGTTGGCAAGCCTGCAAATGACTGTAGAATGTTCCTCGGCGCCAAAATGACCTTATAGTGTTGATGGAGCCGTAAAACCCCAAACAAACAAACAAACAAAGCATGTCAATAGTGCCTTATTACCCTAATAAAGTAAACTTGGTATGATCTAGCTGCATGTGTTTCATGATTGTTTTTGCTGCTCCTTATTCTCCTTTCTTCTATTTTCCTCTGCTACAGGCATGAGCTGCTGATGTTGGATGTGGTTGTGGAGAATAAGAGAGGTGACCGTTTGTGATTCCAGACATGGAAAGCTTGGTTTGGTTTTAGTTAAATGATTCTTTCAACACTGAGGTCATGTAAGAGATGGTCTACTTCATTCCTGCGCTACCGGCGCTGTGGTGTAATGGTTAGGCTCTTCGCCTTGCATGCGGGAAGACCCTGGTTTGATCCCCGATCGCGGACGATCTGGGTTTTTTTCTGTTGGGATTTTTTCCCTCTCAGCCCAGGTTGGCCCTGACAGGCAGGGCCGAAGTAGCCTGTCTCTTAAATGACCTTACAGTGTTGCAGGGGACGTAAAACTGGTGACCAAATCAAACCAAACCATTCCTTCCTGTCGAGCTAACCCAGACTGAGAGAAAGAGATCCTAGATGAAAAATACAAATGCTCGCCCCCATTTGGGAATTGAACTCTGATCTCTTGCAAGACAGGCGAAGAGCCTAATCGTTACACCACAGCCCTGGTCTGTATTATGTATGGAGGACCTTGTTAAGATAAGATAGAAGATAAGATATACTTTATTTAACCACGAGGGAAAATTTGGTTGGATTTACCAGTCAACATTGCAAAGACAGCACAGACATGAAAAATGTGCACTATACGATTAAAAATCTTTTATGCAGAGGACAAGGTTTGAGGGAGTGGTCGGAAATGGATAAGCTCCAAACTGGTTCATTAGTTTGTTAGTAAGCTAATCAATTCAGTTCATGATTTAATTACTAACTGGTACGTTAGACTATCATGGCCTCGTCAAGAAATTCAGTCTGCAATGCTAGAAGTTTCCCCCATTGATTCCAAAATGCCTTCAGAAATAGGTAAAAAAATTATGATACATGTGCACTACAGGCTTCACAACTTTCAGATTCGGAAGTTTACCTCGTTCGGCCTAAGCTGCTAGCATTATTCTAAACATCTCTCATAACCGACAGGATAAAATACAGAGGATTTTGCCACAATTTTAATGCCATCGAACACTTCATGTGGGTTTTTTCCATTGCGAAACAACCAAAACGAAGGCTTCCCGGCCGCCATAGTTGTTTACATTTTCATCGCTACGTCCTAGTTAGTCGACCAAATTCGAAAACGTAAGTTGCGACCCACTTTGCGACATGGTTGAGGAAGTAAATGGTTCAAGAATTCCGTGTAGGGCATTTAAGTAGTACGTAGGCCTAAGTAGTGTGTGTGTGTGGGACTTAAGCACTGGTCGCAAGCTTCTGCATACCTCTACTAACTAGTCTTTTTGGCAAGGCTGTCATATCAGGGATTTTAGGGATTGTACTGTAGATTCGCAGGGCCAGTGGCCCAATAGAATACATTTGCCTAGAATTTCCCTGGCGGGCCAGATAAAAATGTATGGCAGGCCAGTTGTGGCCCATGTGGCGGGCCACAAGTTTGACACCTGTGCCTTACGGAATTGATGGAGCTGTAAAACCCAAACAAAGAAACTGAGTCGAAGAGAACAGAGACATAAAACCCAATACAAACAAACCAATAAAATGGTGTGATCACACAATTTTGGGCTTGTTGATGACATTATAATTTTGTTTTCTCGGCGCCGAAATGACCTTATAGTGTCGATGGAGCCGTAAAACCCCAAACAAACAAACAAACAATATTTTGTTTTACCTTCCTCAAAAGGAGTACCAATATCGGAATTTTGTCGTCCAGGTGAAATTGCAGAAAATGAGAGAGACGATTGGTGACTCAAGACACAAAGAGCCTGAGTGTGACAGGATGCAGGGGAGGATTGCTTGGAACGAGCCAAGCTCTGTGCTAGGTAGCCTACTTTGTTAGTTTGTGACTTACTTTTATTCCGTTTGTTATAGTCCGTCCAACTAGCTAAAATATCAATTTTTTTTCTAGTATTGCTTTTGACAGAACAGAGAGATTATATACTGGCACTGTGGTGTGATGATTAGGCTCTTCGCCGATCATGCGGAAGACCCAAGTTTGATCCTGGCCGTGGAGGATCTGCTTTTTTATTCTGCTGGGATTTTTTTTTACCCCAGCCCGGGTTGGACCTGACTGGAAGGGTTGAAGTAGCCTGTCTTAAATGGTGTTAAACAGTGTTGCAAGTTACGTAAAACTGGGAACGTAAAAAAAGTCATTTAGTTATTTTCCCACCCGTAAAATGATTCAAATCGATCCACTAATTAACAGGCTTAACGAATTCAATGGAAACAGTCGATTTACAGTGGTCATTATCCCATGTACCGGCTCTATTGACAAAACGGGATGCCATACTTTTGTTGTGGTCATATATTGTTTGTACCGGGGAGAAGTACCAAAGAGCTTATATACAGTGGATGCTGCTTAAACTGAAATCTGCGGGACCATCGAATTTCTTTGGGTTTGGGCGCATTTTCGGTTTAGAGTAAGTTGGCTGTATAACATGTTAATAAAGGGGCGTAATTTGTTCTATCTAAATTACTAAAAGTATATAAAGAGTTATGTCCCTTTGTCTATTGAAGCAGACATGACCGCCTCTGCCTTCGTTTTTTGGGGGGAGAGGGGGGGGGGGGGGGGGGTCCACA
>JAUKPP010013223.1:0-16226 GCA_032273245.1 Phyllaplysia taylori | reverse complement strand
GAAAACACTGGTTTACATCATTTCCTGAGGAGTGTAGACCAATTACAGAATGAAAACACTGGTTTACATCATTTCCTAAAGAGCGTATACCAATTACAGAATTAAACCACTGGTTTACATCATTTCCTTAAGCACAAAAGATTTAAAAGCTGAGCTGCAATAATCTATGGTAACAGAACTGAATTGACATAGATTCAACAATCTTTTTCCCTAGGAAATCTTTACGACTAATTTGTAGTACATGTATAAACAAAAACAAAGGTGGGCCTTACATAAAATGTAATGTTTCATAAAAGAGAAAGAAATGATGCAGAAAACTTTAGAGATAAAAAGTATCAGAAATAAAATCAAGAAGACCAAACAATGCATTTTAGTAAGCCTAGGTATTTTGATCTACAAGATTAAAAGAAAAGAAAGCCAAACAATGTACTAATTTTGCAAACTTGGAAGAGAATTCAGTGCAAACTTACCATAGAAGCTGAAAGCAAGAGACGCTTGAAGTCTCCACTGGTGTCATCTTTGATGTCTTTCTCAAACTGTGTGCTTTTGGCAACACGTTTCTTGTGGACAACTGTTGAAAGATGATGAGTTTTACAAAAGTTAGTTTATCGTACCATAATTATATTATTCTTACCCGTATCAGCACTGCTAATGAATACAATGTATCAACTTGCTGGTCAACATTTTTCCATATCTGATAGTAATAACTAAACTATCTTGGATTAAGGTAAATAATCATTTTGCCTTTAGAATCTAGACAAAAGTACCATGTAATCTGTACAAAACACCACTTTTAATTGCCTTTTTCAATGAAAATTTTCTACCATACCTACTTTGAAACTTGGGATGAAATTTCCACACAAAGTTCCAGACTGGGGGACAGAATACTAAATCATAAAGTAATCTTGTCTTAGACTTGGACTCCTCCTCAAATCAGAAAATTAAGAACAATCCTTCATTCTCCATTTTGTATAATTGTGGAGTTCTGATGCAATTTGTTTTGATTCGTGCACAAATTATGGAGAACAAGGTCTTGGAAATGAGAGACATCGTATTGTAAGAGTATAAAAATATATTACCAAGACTAAGTACAAAACAGTGACATAAAACTTGAAAAATCAAAGACATTTATATCAAGCAAGTGATAAATTTCAAGGGTCATAATTTGTTCTTCTTGTTCACCAAGATTACACTTAAGCTTTCAAGAAAACCATTCTCAAAAGTCCCAAAATCTTCTGTGTATGACAATGTTTAAAGAGCTTCAGTTGACCTAGACGTTGCTTTCCAGCATGTTGTGAAACTAGAAAAATTTTGTTGGATTTTCTCTTTACCATTTGGGTATACAGCCTTGATCTCCTTGATCTGGTCATTAGTTCGAGTCATCAAGATCTCCACCAACGCCTGCTCGTCTGTACCAAGTCCCTGGCGATGGAGGCAAGGCCATAGGTTACATCTCATCCACATATGTGTTGCTTGTTTGTGTACAAAGTGTTTTGGTGTGAGTGTGTGTATATGTGGGAGTGAGAGCATATGAGGACAACTATGCCTATACGTGTGTGTAAGTTTGTGTTTTTGTATGCTGAGAGTCGAACAACTCACCACACTGAACCAGTTTATAAAATTGAGATGGATCATGATTTAATATAATGGAAAATATCATGACAATTATCTGGCAGTGGTCTACCTTCTTCCGGCACATGCAGAAATATAAAAATAAATGTGGGTTTTTTTTATGTTGTCAGGTGTGTGCATGATGGCATGAAAGTGCACTTGTAGTTGGGCATTTTTCGTATGCTTAATAATGTGCCTGTGCAGTTTATTAGAGGAATTTTATCCTCTCTGCCTCTGTGTGAAGGTATCTACTCATGTGTGAGTGTGTGGTGAATGCATGGCATTCCAAAACCTGCCAGTTCCCAGGGTAAATTGAGAATATATTCTAAACTACTTTCATTTCCTGTAATACAGCAGCCAAAGTTGCAAGATCTTAACACAAAATTGAATTTATAGAAGGAAAACAGAAAAACAAGCCCATCATGGCCGAGTGCTTGGGTTTTGGTTAAAAGTTAACACCAGCGGTACAAAGTCAGATAAGAGACAAGATGTCTATTTAACTATCCATCTCTGAGGATGAGGGTCAAAGCTTTGAAAACTCAGGAAAATTCCCTGGGGGGTCATCCCTGACACAAACCTAGGACCTTCACATTCGAAAGTAGGCATTTCAACACTATACCATACATGTCCCTAAACTTCCGCTATCACTATAACCTGCAAAGACTTGTACTACTGTACGTCAAAAGTAAGATGACTGACTCACTGAGACATTAAAGATTTTAATTCTTTTGGGTTTTTGAGCAAAGACTTTGAAACAAGAGAAAACTCACATAGATGGCCTCCTTGATGCACCAGGCATCGTACTCAGCTGGTGAGAAAAACAGCTCCACCACAAGGTCCCTGTAGTCACCACTGAGTTCTGACTTTATGTCCGAGATCAAATCCTGTTGGTGCACAAAACACAGTATGGTGTACACTCAGTATAGTCTTGTAAAACTCATTATTTCAAAAGTTTTAAGTATTAGAAGAAACAAATTATTGAAACATTGAATTCAAGACCAGCTGACAAATAAATGAAGTATTTTTGCAAACAAAAATTCTAAGATAGACTTAGCTAAAACTACAACACTCGTTAGTTAAGACATTTACAAGTATGAACAGTTCTCAAATAAAAGAGAAAGAAATAGGCCTACAGTTGAACATCCTCAAATGGCCATTTATTGTATAAGACTAGCACTTTCCATCTGCTTCATAATTCTATTTATTCTGTAATGTCCCTTTCATAGATGACCAACTGTCTAAACTAGCAGTTTTGTTCTCCGAAATGGGTGGTTGTTGTGGACATATTTAATAATGGGTATGGTATATCGAGATATTCAGAATATCGAAATATTGCTGCAATATGTTCAAGAAAAAATTAAGGGCCATATATATATGACAAAGCATCTACTTTGGTGGATAAAGATAGAATGTCTATCAACTCACTCTGCCATATAAAGTTTTAAAGATTTCTTTCAACTCCTGTCTTTGTTGATTACATCTTGATGACACTATAAGGATGATCGCATCATCATTTGTGCCTGAAAAAAATACAATAAGTAACAAATGTTTTACTTTTAGAACAAAATTGTAACCTACTCTCTGACTTAGGAAATTGGCATAGAAAATATTATATTATAATAGAAATATGTTACAAAGACTGCTGTGTTATATATAAAATTGTTATGATTTGAACAATTTCTACAATTGTAATTCATGAAACAATCCATGAGTAGGTAGCTAAGTGAGCATGGATATTTTGGCAAAGGCTGAGCTTTTGCCTTGACTTGCTATATATTTCCATCTAATTTGTATTTATAAGGATGAGCCTAGAAGGGAATGGAATATTTTCCTCGCTTAAATTAGGAAACTGCCACAGATAAGCTGATGTGATAGGGGGAGTGAAAAATTTATAAACTCATCTGAAGTTTAACTTAACCATTATTATTAAGAATGTAAAGAAAAAGAGGGTATGGAATTTGAGAAAACTGAAAAAAACATTAATTGTACAGATTACTATTTTATTGCCTTTAAATGGAACATTGTTGCCAATTTAACAATCAGAGAAATTAAGCCAATCTTAAGTTATAGAGTAGAATAAGAAAAAAGTTATGACAAACTAAATCTCAACAGGAAAATATAAAATGATAACTCACCCAAGCCTTTCATGGCACCCCGAAGATATTCACAGTCATATTCAGCATCCCAAGGTTTGCCGACAATGCTCATACCTCTGTTCTTGCCATACCACTCAGCCACAGGATCATCGCTCCCGTAGACCTTAAAAGGTTTCACTGTGCCTTCAGTGACCTCGAATGTGCCAGAGACACGCTGTCGACGCATGAGCTCTGAAACAAACACCCGCTTCATTTCCTCCTTGACGGCCTCCCTGATATCTTGCTCTGACATGCCCTGTTCATTTCAATAATAGCAACAATTTATAAGTTACTGCAAGTACTTAAAAAGATGTCTAAAATAAAAATCTAAGTATGCTACAGGGTGTTCTCCGGAAAACAGTAACAACGTTTAAAGTTTTGAAGTTACACTTGAAATTTTAGAAGAAGAAAATTTACCTATCGCCCCAAACTGTACGATTAAAAGAAAAAACAATGTGAATAAAATAGATTTTGTGCAAAATGTGGGTATCCATAGATATTGTAATGAAACAGTAACTTCGAAATGGATGGATTGTGTCTTTTTGCAAATGTTCCTTTCAATAGAAAACTATAAATAGTAAAGCTTCATTCATCTCATTACTATGCACTTATTTAACTTTCAGACTTAAAGTACAGTGCAGTTGCCTCCTCTTCCTTTCTGTTTGAATTTTTCATTGCCTGAATTTTAGCTCACATTTTGCATTACATTAAAAATGGGTAATACTTCATTTGTTGCAGCGTTTCTTTGTTTTTCAAAGTGATAAAAAGCATTCACTATATACCATTACATTCTCAAACAATGCAAAAGAAAGAGTTTTTACCACAAACATCTGTGAATTTGTTGCAAAAATTCTAATGTACGATACTTTCGGTAAAAAGAAATTGAACTCCAACAAACACAATCAGACAAACATCGCCTAAAACTACCAACACCTTCTATTTTTATCTCTTTATCACTATTGTCCAATCTATTTGTTGACACTAATCTGAACTTTTGTCAATATTACTGCGAATTTTCAACAAATAAAACAGTGAAGGATTGTGCGCTAATTGAAACACTGACCGCATTAGTGGGCTCCACTGGTTTCACCGGCTCCTGAATTATTTCCTCTGGCTTCTTGCTGCTGATGTCCTGTGGATAAAGGATGTATGAACACACATTATGTACATTTAATCTGCATAATGGTAGATTTATTACATCAAGATAATCCTTTGTTTTTTTCAATGGGGTTTCATGGCCCTATTGACTTGACAAGGTAATTCAGGGCTAGGAGGAAGACAAGGACAATAGTAACACATGGAGAAAAGAAGGAGCCGACCATACCAGAAATCAAATGACAACCAGTTACAACACTGACAGCCAAACTTCTACAGACAAAATATGAAAACCACAAATCCTAAAGTGGAGAAAAAGCCCTTCAAAACCCACTTGGGTGCTCAGACATGATTTTCTATTTTATTGCAGTATATGAAACTTATTTAAGGTTGATCCTTTTCATTATACACATACATGCAGTGAAATTAGGTAATCTTTTGTGGTTTAAAATTTACAAACATGTTTGCCAAAGAACAATTGCCAAGAATGCACCAAGAATACATTGTCCTACTGTAAGGCTGCTTTTCCCCCTTTTCTATTCTTTCTTGGGTGTGTGATTAGGCAAATATAAACAACCATACATCTCAGTGCTTAATCAAACAAGCAGAACAACTTTTTCCCTCTTTGAAAGGGAGACAAATAGCCTTTTGTGTTATACCAATAACTCTACATGGCCAAAATGCAACTTATATTATGACTCATTCGGATTAGTCACACGACATACATATACTAGCCTATCCCTCCTCTTTGCGGAGGGTTTGGTTTGGCTAAGTTCTGAGTTCCACATCCCTTGCAGCTGTAAGATCATGTAAGTGATGGGCTACTTTGACCCTGCCTGTCAGGGCCAACTGAGCTGAGAGGGACAAATCTCAGCAAAAAGATGAAGATGCACATCTGGAAGTGGGATTGAACTCAGGTCTTCTGCATGATAGGCACAGAACCTAACCATTACACCACAGATGCGGGTATTCGAGAGGGTGTTTAACGTAAGAGCATTGAAGAAACCTTTCTAGAAATTTAGAGGAAGCAGTAATTTTCAAATGATAAATGCTGATTGACAGCAGCTGCATTGGAATGGGACCATAATGGAGAGGATAGGAAATGTGCAGGGGCACTGAGCGGTGGCCATAGAACAGTTGACGGCTATGGAAAGGTAACCTGTGAGGCTGATATGATTGCACTTGAAGACAGACCTTTTGCACACAAGTAAGAATAGCGCCTGTAAGACATTGTTAAAATCTTCATTGTGTGTGGACAAATTCTAGTTTCATATGTATATGACTAACATGCACTATCAAATTCAAGAAACTGACCTGCCTTGATTCTTAGAAATGGGACTATTCTACACTTGTAATAAATTCAACTTACCTGTCCGCTGCGAACCATATTCTCCATTCTCTGTAAATGGTACAAAGAGAAACAATATGATAATTTTAAAAAAAAGCAAAAGTTATAATGAAAAGTTCATGAGGATTCACTGAAATGCAGTCCTACCTGCCAGAATCAATCACTCATTGTCTAGAAAAAGTGGTCTAGATGGTTGTCTTGGACAGTGTCATTATATAGCAAAACGGACACAAGAGGTGAAATTGAAAGTGGTCGCACAGTTGATCATCTTGGACAGGTGGTCACTAGGGCAGGTTCGAATGTAGTTGTGTTTACATCATGAAGATAGTCATAGTCCATCTTAAGCTCAAATGTTTGTTGTTAATGAAAAATTCATGTGTTAAGAAAATATGGGTCAAGTGTATCTGAGTAGATAGCTTGTTTGTTTAACCTTAATATACCTTGCAATGCTCTACTTTGTACATAGGTTTTTTCCATCCCAATTCTGTTAAAAATCCAGCAGATTTACATTGCTCACTAATTGTAACTTTATCTGCGTGTATTGACATGTTGGGCTGGGCTGACAAAATAACATGCCATTAACGTCTCTTTGTGCAGATAGATTTTTAAAATACATGTATGACTAACAATGTAATGATAATCGAAACTTAACATTTCATATAGTTTATCAAGCATGGATGGAAATGTATTGCATAGCAAGATCAGCTAAGATAGAATGGTATGAGATGTGCCATTAAAAGACAAATCAAACAATTCGTATGAGATAATAATAGCCTATCCACTTTGTCACAGTGGTTTGAAAAAAAAAGGAGAAACATTTGTAACCTCCATCAATTCCATCTGCCTTTCCATCTGCCTCTCTGTCTGTGTGTTCTCCACAGACTTGAGATAAGTTGTCATTGGCATTTCCATTATTTGAGGTGGCTGCAGAGAGGAAAAATGCATTACTGTTGAGAGAATTATATCACAGGCATTCACAAGACAAATGAACAAATTAATTTTCATGAGTAACAATAGAGTTTAATGTCTTTTGCATGCAAAAGAGTGGGAACAAAATATTATCTTGGACAAACAGTGAACTGCTACACTACTTAAGATAATGAAATTCATGTTTTTTTTAATGTTGTTTTCTTCACATCCTTGGACACTGTTCTTCCTATACTTTGAACTTCCATTGCTTATAAGCCTACCTCTGAAGAACTTCAAGAGGGCCACCGTGTTGAAACCTCAGAACATTTTTTTAAAGTTCTGTTAAATGGCCTTGAGAGAACAAGAATCTAAAACAGCAAAAAAAGCTGGCATCTCTATAAATAAGTAACTTCTAACTAACATGGGCCTACTAACGCCAGAAAACAAACGTCCTCTTTCCTAGAATCGAATTGTGGAATCATGTTCTCACCTGCTGGGTGTTTTGCATAGCTTGTTGGTGCATTTGCTGCACAGTGGGCATTCCATAGCCAGGTACGTAGCCAGCAGGTTGGTGGTATCCACCCACTGAAGCCATCAGAAGAAACAAAAGGAACATTATTACTGGTATTTTACTATAGTTTGCAAATAGTTCAGATTCTTATCAAACTCGATAGTACTGTTTTCACCCCATGCTTAAAATTATCAGCACAAGAGAAAAGATGTGTATGAAATCAAAATAATAGAGTGAGTGTATCTAAACCTAAGGCTGAGTGCAAACACAACCATGGTAGGCCAACTAGCCAAAGTCTTGACTAAGTTAAAACATCCAAGTTAAATATTTCAAACTATAAATGTGAGGTGTGCTGACAAAATGAGATAGCCTACTTCTTGGATTTGGAAATGAAGACATAGAAAAATCACACCCTACTTGTTGATGAAAAAAAAAAAAAAAGGATTTTGCTTCAGTATTTGTTTAAAACTCATCAAGATTTAAATGAGGAGGGTTGGAAAAGTAAAGGAATAGGGAAATTTATTTATTCATTCATATAGGGAACTTTTCTAACACTACTTACTCTGATACTGGTTCACATTATATGCACTGTACGCATTCATAGCCATTGGTGGTGGAGGAGGCCCAGAGTTTGGGTATTGTGGAGGATAACTATCCCCTCCAGCATTGTAGCTTGGGTAGTTGGACTGTGGATGTTATAATACATTTCAAAATGAATGCTACATGGTCAACAGCCATCATTATCAAATGAAGCCTGCACAACCCCATGTGCATCAACCTTATCTTCGTCCTCGAGCATAGAGGCTGTGCCCCTGTACTGGGCAGTAAAAGTTTTAGTAATTCGAGTAGTGAAAAAACACTGCAAGCCTCCACCTAAACACAGACACTTAATCAACTTAATGAGATTGAAACATGGCAGGCATCTCAATGAGGCTATTGGCAGAGTTTTAAGTGGACACTATTCTTGTTCTAAGTAGCAAAGTAATGACAAACAGATTTGCAATGCTCATTAAGCCAATTTATTGCGCATTTACATTGAAATAAAAGGCCCCCCCCTCACCCCTCCCCAAACTCATTTTTCTTTCCAACATGCACCTACCTCTGCCCCTCCACCTCCTCCATTCTGACACACACCCACAATGTTCTTTATTAGACCACAACTTTACAGTCCTTTAACTTCAACCTCATAGATCCTACATTGTCAATTTTGTTCGGCTTATATCATTTAAATGTCTACATGCTAGAGTAGAAGCCATTTATCTTCTAAATCAGTGAGAAGGCCTACCATTGGCTTAATTACCTGCAGACTGTGGTAAGGCTTCTTCAGACTGGGAAAAGTATAGCCTACATTATACATATACAAAATAAAATTATGAAAAACTATATATATCGTTACAGATTGCTATTTTGTATAAGTTACCTGGTAATACATTATGTCAGTGTCTCAGCCGGGATAGAGCAGTGAAACCTGTTGAGGCAAAGAGCAAAGTCAGCCAATAACCAGATGACTAATCAATCATAGCTAAAGCTAGGGGATTTTTTTTCAATGGTGTTCTTGACATCTTTTGTTGCACTGATTTTCTTGCGAGCATTTAGAGTGGGTGTCACAATCATGTCAAAAATAGGTTTACTGGCAGATAGGCCAAGGCCTATTTGGTAGCAATGCTAGCAGCATCAGGATTTTGGGTAGCCATAGCAAAATTTAACATAAATGCTTTCTTTTTGTATTTGTACTGCATCAGAGATAGAACTGAAATTGGATTTTTTTTTTTTCTTTTTTGCTTTACTATCATATGAGCTGCCCATATCCTAGTCCTCGTCCTGCATTGCCCGATAGGAACAAGACTGAAACAGTTGTATTCACACTCATAACTGTCACATCGGCCGTTGGTCACAGAGATTAAGGTGGGTCCCAAACGCCCATGCGCAATGACTTATGTAACACAACAATCTCTATAAAAAATCTTATTACAGTACGCTTTCTTTTATCATATATTATCTCTCACATCTTAATTTCAATTTCATAGGTACTGACAAGAAGAAATTATAAAATAGTTTTTTGCTTCCATGCAGGCAGTTGGATCATGTGACCAACGTTATGTCAATCAAGCCTCACAGCTTACGTTTATCGATTCTATTTGCTGGTATTTATACACACAATCTCCCTACATAGCCAACTCCACTCTTACTACTCTTAGTGCACATGCACCTAGGGCCTACCTTTCATCGCAAAGAATCTACTCTAGACAGACTATTATTCCTTGGCCTATTTTTATCCTGGATATGTATCTACTCACATAGAGATCAGTTTGAAGGTGTGAAAATAAAACGAATGCAAGGTATCGCAATAATATAAAGATATACAGGTTGGTTTTTTATTTTGATCGATTCTAAACTGAAATAACTCAAAGACGGTAAGAGATAGAAACATTCTGTTTTCTACAGATTAATCCTCCATGCATTAAAATTTTTTTCTGGTACCAAAATCAACCGAATCTAAGAATCCACTGCGCGACAGCGCCAGTTTGCACGAACAGGCCCAGATTTTTATCGCGTAGAAGTGACGCTTATCTTGCATTTACAAAAGTGTATCTTGTGCGTTTACAAAGCAGACGCGTACCTGCAGCTTTTAGAAAATTCCAGCTCAGCACGCAAATTGCCATGACAATAAAGATAGTAGGAACTGGATTTACGAAGTGCATGGTGCCCGATCAATGAAAAAGACGACTCCGTTAATTTGATAACACCAGATACATCAATCGTATTGAAACGATAAAAACATAAAATTCTTTTTTGTGAAATATGAAGCCAGAACTTGGTGGACATTATTTCTTTTTTAAAAACATTAACAATCGTGTTGTTGACACACAATGTTTTCTAGCAGTCATTCTCTTTGGTGTACTTATGCGCTATTTTGACGCTATAATCTAAAAATGGCCTTGTTCCCGTACTCCTTTTTAAAATGCCCTCTCTATCAACATAATCTTATCGAGTCATCCCGGACAAAACTTAAATGGCCAGAAAATGATGTGCAGAAAACCGTTTACTTCTATCTCTTACCGTTTTAGAGTTATTTCAGTCTAGAATCGATCAATATAAAATAAACCACCCTGTTGGCTGCATTAAGAAGAACCAGTGAGTCAGTCCTACTCACTTGGACCACGTCACGTAATTCCTTGTTTTAAGTAATCTAAGGTTTGCCTACAAGACCAGCGGCAACTAGTGGAGACTAGGAAGTCAGAGTAGAGCCAGGGTAAGCTACCGTGACGTCTGCTGTTTTGCTTACCTATTTCGCAAGATAGTCCTCTGCAAACGTCACTGTTGAAACCGCTTCCCGTTTTCCAACATTGCACACCATGGAGATTGTAAACAAAGTTTCTATTAACCCCCAGATTTTCTACTTTAAACCGCCGGTTCATATTGAGCGATCTTCTTTAAAAACTCCGAAGGAGAATCCTTGTCGTAGACAAAGGGAAAATACATTATGTAATGCATAACTTGATAATTTCGATTGCTGTGAAGGTAACATTATCTTCCCGACAATACAAAACTGATGGAGAGGGCCTGCAATGCCTACCTAAGCTCGAGATCCTTGTTTGGGCTATGCAATAATAGGATTGCATAAACTATAAACTTCTAAGCAGATTATGTTCTCAAATTATTTGCTTTCCCTTTTCAGAACGAAGAAAACTACTTTCTATTATGTTTGGCATCGAGCCAGTCTTAAATCCAAAGTGAAATAAAAGCGCATAAAACTGCAAAATACAGGCAGCTTTAATTCTATTTCTCCGAACTTCCTTAGAACATCAAAGCAGCGAAATCAGATGGTATACAGTACAATCTGGACACAGAGGAAAATATTATGCTGTGCTGTTGTTACTGTCCAAGAAAGTATGGCCCAATATAGAGGGTGGTGGGTTTTTTTTTATATTGATCGATTCTAAGCTTTAAAACGGTAAGAGCTAGAGGCAGACGTTTTTTTGCATGAAACTATGGTCCAATATACAGGGTGGATTTTTTTTATATTGATCGATTCTAAGCTTTAAAACAGTAAGAGGTAGAGGCAGACGGTTTTTTTCATGAAACTATGGTCCAATAATATACAGTGTGGTTTTCTTTTTAATATTGATCGATTCTATGCTTTAAAACGGTAAAAGGTAGAGGCAGGCGGTTTTTGCACACCATTCACTGTCCATTTAAGTTTTGTTTGGGCTACTTAATGAAATTATCTTAAGAGCAAAGGCGTTTCAAAAAGGAGTTAGCGTAACAATGCCCGTTTTAGGCCTTGGCGTCAAAACAACGCACCGCTGCAGTACTGCTGTTTTCCCAGAGAGAATGAGTGCTGGGAACTATTGTAAGGCAATAAAAAGTTGGTTAAAACTGTTTTTTCAAAAGGAATAATGTGTACCAGGCTCTGGCTTCATATCTTCGGAAAAAAGATATTTGTGTTTTATTGTTTGAAGTGTGAAAGCGATGGGTGTTTCTGGAGATGTCAAATTAGTGAAGTTGTCTTTTTTAATTGATCAGGCACAATGCAGTTCGTAAATCCATTTCTTGCTATCCTTTTTGTCATATTAATTCACATTACCGGTTTTGACCAAATTTGTATTCTTAGTTCTGATTGAGATAAGGATTGCGCTACTCTTGCTGTGCTCACTTTGAATTTCCTCAGAACTTTAGTCGCGCGATCTGCTTAGTAAACGCACAAGACGCACTTGTTAAATGCCAGATTAGCGTTAATTTTGCGCGCTAAAAATCGGGGTCTGTTCGCATAAACTGTTGCTGTCGCGCAGTGCATATATAGGATCTGTTGATTTTGGTTCAAGTACAAGAAAAAAACTTAAATGGATGAGAATTAACGGGTCAAAACAGAATGTTTCTACCTCTTGCCGTTTTGGAGTTATTTCAGTTTAGAATCGATCAATATGAAAACAACACCCTGTACATGTATATCGTTTTTAGGGTAGGTTACATGTAGTAGAACGAAGCCCTGAGCTCAGTTTGGGAACCGTTGATGCAGCAGTTTGGAGAAAATCAAGTAAACCCTGTGCCACAAGTTTTCCCACTGTCGGTGGTCTAGTGGTTAGGCTGCTAGAAGGTTGCGAGTTCGAATCCAAACTCAGGCCCGACGTTATGTCGCAGGGAAAGGCACTTTACATACATTTTCTAACGGGTATCCGGCTATAGATGGCGAAAGATATTGTCCATTTGTTAGTGCTTCAGCGCCTGTAAAATGGTAGTGGTAGCTTGCACTGTATGTTTCCCAGGAAGTTGAGAAGGTTTCTGGATAACTTGGTGCGCTGGGGTACAAATGATTGTAAAGCGCACAGAGCTTGCCTTCAAGCAGGGAAATGTACGATATAAATGCAATCTATTACTAAAGCAAACTTTTTTGAGAGCATCCTCGTGGGCTGTGCTTAAGTGTAGGTAACAATTAGAATATATATATTGTACATGTGTAATGTATACACAGTGCACAGAACCTGCTCTCAAGCAGGAATATGCGCTGTATAAATTAAATACAATGTAGTTACAGTTGAACCTGCTCTAGCGACCACCTGTACGAATGACCACTTCTCACTCCCCCCCCTTGATTTTTGTCTATATAATGACACTGTTCAAGACGACCACCTGTCCAACGCGACTGTGATCACCCTATTGCTGTAGACAAGTGATGAGCCCTTGTCCTGGCCCACAGTAGGCCTACTCTTTTTTTTCATCTATCGTTGTTAGATATTATTAGCCCCTCCTACAAGTTATACACTCGCTGACCAGCACTGAGCATTGGCAAGGTTAGCGCTTACCCGTGTTGGTCATTGACATTGGTTAACAAATTTTCAGGGGTGGTTGAGTGTGGTAAGCGACCATCTTAATCCATTCACCTGTTCTTATTAGCCCCTCCCATAATTTGTAAACCCCTATCAACACGAAGTGAAGGCAAAGCCAGTGGTCCATCTGTTCACCCAGTCCGTAACAACAGACTTGCCACAATGGTGTTGCTTGTTCGTTGAGTGGCGACCCCATATTTCTTTGATCTCTCCATGGCACTCTATCTCCCTCATCTGATACATTTTGAACAACAAGAAAAATATAAAAACAAAGCACCACCTCCCCTCTCCAAAAGGAAAAACCAACAACAAATATTTAAAACACCCCACTTGGTAATGAAAGTTTTGGTTGTTTTCTCACTTCCTATGAGGGGAGGGAGGGGAAAGGTTTTGTATTTTCCACTTCATAATGATTTAATCATCTGACCTGTCCAAGACGACCACTTTTCTCTTGACAATGAGTGGTCGTCTTGGACAGGTTCGACTGTATTATCATTATTATCTCGGACACACCACTACGAATCTTTCAAATAGCTCCAATCCCCATCATATCAACGATGGACAATAAAAAGTAGTGGTCCTTGCAAGTTTTAAGGGACCTTTAATATAATACAGTTGTAATGAGTGCTAACCCAAAATAAAAGTAAACTTGAAAAACTCAAAACCAACAAGTTTGTACATTCTTCCGTAGTCACTCTTTATTACATTCAGGCCCCTAACTCTCTTCAGTTCATATGAGACATCGAGCTGAGCCCCACACAAACCTCCCACATGAGACATCGAGCTGAGCCCCACACAAACCTCACATATGAGTCATTGAGTTGAGCCCCACACAAACCTCACACATGAGACTCTTCCAGTCTTTTTTTGTTTTGTTTTCACAAACACATGCAACAGTCTTCCCAGACATGCCCTATACCACAGATGTGGGCATGAAACCATCTTGTCAACAACAAAATGGCTAGTTCATCAATAAAATTATTTTACCTTCAGTAAGAATATGGACGTTAAGGCATTGGCCGGAACGTTCATTACAAACATGATCAACACAACACCCACCCACCCTCCCCCCTCTCAAAAAAAGAGTTTTTGTAGCTCATGGCAATATTTAAATATGACTCATATTTGAAACTGAAAGAACGGTCATGTCATTCAGAACCTGAATTACTCAAACTCATTCCTTCTTGCACACGGCAATGTATAATACTTGTAGTCCAGAGACATTCTGAAACCAAAGTTTGTAAACAAGTTTTTTGTTTTTTTTTTACTTACAACAACAAGTGTGGAAACAGTCAACAATTCAGATAAAACTTTCTTTTTCATTCACAGGCTGTGGCATACCACTTGTACAGACCATACTACACATCCATCTCTCTCTCAACATGTTATAAATTAGTCTGTATGATTAAAAAAATATAATTATAACATATTTGTGGTCACATGTCCTTTGGTCACTGTGTATACACAAATTTGCCACTCTTTACATCTCTTTAACAAATACACATAGTTCCTTCTCTCAACACAAAGATGCACTCTGCATGATCAAGTTCTCTCTTCTAGAGGTCATACTGGCAATTACACTACTATAGAGTAATATGTGTTACTACACCATGAAATCAAGCGCTCATCATAAAAAGGGGATAACTTATCTATAATTTTTTTAAATAATGATCAGTCCTTACCATGCATTTCTCTTGCTCCAATACCTCCCACGTATAACTATATTTGCGGGTAACTTATGGTTAAAAAAGAAAAGATGAAAGCAAAAAAAAAGTGAAAAGGCATTATCTCTCCCTCTGACACCTGTTGACATTGACTTTCTCAAATTCCACTTATTTTCACTGCCATTCAAGAGAGGTCTAATACACTGGTCATCCAAGGCAAGACAAACTTTATGTTAATGTGATACTAATAATCATGCGAGTAAAAAAAAAAAAAAGGAGTTCCTGATTTCATTGAGTTGTGACACACATCGTTTATAAGGAATGATAAAAACACCAAACACAAACCCCAAATTTTAAAGCCTGCTGAGAAATACAACACATTTCATTTGGGAAATAAACTTTCTATACTCAATAAAGTAATGCCTATACCAAATAACAAAACTCAAAGCCTGTTTCATTGGCTTTTGCATAAAAATGTCATGCTTTTGATACAATGACCATTACTTAAGACTTCAATGGCTTTCTTGCACATAAACATCTTACTTTGGATACTAGTCTCAACAGGAACCAACAACAAACAACAAAACTATTGCAAGCCAAACAGTCAGACTCTTCTAACTAAAGAGCCCCAGCGCAAATATGCTTCTTTCTGTACGTCCCTCACATAAGAGAAAATAAATTCATGCATTGGGTCATTCAGGCACACAAAGTTACAACACCACCCAAATCAATACTATCGGTTTAAAATTCTACTGGCGGAGGAAAAGAAAATTTACTCTTGCCTAGGCGGCATCGTTTGATTTTAGCACTCAATGTTAAAATGTGCCTTGAATTAAAAGCAATAAAGAGTTACTATCCAGTGGTCAGGCTCATGGTGCATACACATTCTGGAAAGTTATTTTCCATATCTTTTCCCATACCACATTGAAGATTTTCCAGACCCACCCTACCCGCAACTAAAAAAAAAAAAAAACATAAAGAGCCAATGCCAAATTCATGCCTGCTCCATTCTTATTTTTTTAAAGTAAATAAACAAACCCTCTCCCTTACATTTTTTTGAACGCCATGCGCAGATTTTCTATCTAGTTCTCTTTTCAGTCTTTTGTGCCTAAGAAGTCAAATTGG
>JAUKPP010013112.1:0-17972 GCA_032273245.1 Phyllaplysia taylori | reverse complement strand
TCTCTCTCTCTCTCTCTCTCTCTCTCTCTCTCTCTCTCTCTCTCTCTCTCTCTCTCTCTCTCTCTCTCTCTCCATATGCAAAACGTACTCACTTCATTCACCCTCTTTCTCTTTCCACACACTCTCTATCTTTCTTGCTCTCTCTTTCATACACTCACACTCACAAGCACATGTGTACATACAGCCACACACACTCAAGCAAAATACACGAAGATAATTCTTAAAAAAACAACAACGGGTGAATACATAGTATATGCAGGCAAGCAAACAAACAAACACACACACACGCACACACACAGACACACTAATATCTTCGTTCCACGCTGAGTACAAATTCTCTGCCGTTCACAGAATGGGCTGCCATGTTGACATAGACGTTTCTATTTGTATTTGTGAGAACCCAATACACCTTCGAGGTTTTTGCATTTTTGTAATTATTGTTTCAGTTCATGTCCTCCTTACTTCAAATGTTGCAACAATATCGAGGGCTTGTAATTGTTCAAAAGTTTCTAAGAATTGTTAGTAGATGAAAGACAAAGCTTACTTTTGTGCTTGTCTCTGTACTGTCAAGCTGCCTACAGCTGTGATATTGAATTGCACTTTGTTGTCAAGCTGCATACAGCTGTGATATTGAATCGCACTTTGTTGTCAAGCTGCCTACAGCTGTGACATTGACTTGCACTTTGTTGTCAAGCTGGATACAGCTGTGATATTGACTCGCACTTTGTTGTCTGCTACTTCCCAGCCGTCGCCAGGAGCGGAGGTTCTTGGTCATTGACCCTGTCCAGCTGATCTTGGTGGAGCCGGACTCAAAGAAACTGGGCTGGGGTGTGGTCAAGTTTGTTGGCTTCTTACAGGTGGGTGAACAGGTTTCAGCCCATGGCAAATCATTCAAAGTCATGGTTGTTTGGGACACTGGCTTAATGCAGATTTTTATTTCTCCACAACAGCAGAATATTGTATTTCTTGAGATTGGTGACATTCTTTTAAATATTTCTCAATGTAAAATACAGCGAAAGGTATAGGATAATTGCCTGTATAATTAATCTGTTATTACTTTTCACCTAGAATGAAAGTAACATCATCATTTGCCATCTAAGCTTTGCAAATTGTAGCTTGTACTTTTTTTTAGTTGACTTCATGTTTGATACTTAATAAAGATACCTCTAAGACCCACCGGCGCTGTGGTGTAATGGTTAGGCTCTTCGCCTATCATGCAGAAGACCGGAGTTCGATCCCTAGTCGCGGACGATCTCGTTTTTACTGCTGGGATTTTTCCTTCTCAGTCTGGTTGTCTTAGCAGGGTCGAAGTAGCCCGTCTCTTAAATGACCTTACAGTGTTGCAGGGGACGTAAAACTGGTAATCAAACCAAACCAAGCCCACCAGAAAGTTTAGATAACCCCTTCCCCCCCCCCTGACCTTTCTCCT
This sequence comes from Phyllaplysia taylori, assembly GCA_032273245.1. NCBI lineage: Eukaryota > Metazoa > Mollusca > Gastropoda > Aplysiida > Aplysiidae > Phyllaplysia > Phyllaplysia taylori. Next base: position 16,543 of record JAUKPP010013112.1, on the reverse strand, counting down.
GCCAGGACGTGGAGGTGTCGGGGGACAAGGACGACAGCCGCCTGCTCCACGTGATCGTCCACAAGCCCCAGTCCTCCATCCACGCCAAGCCGATCCCGATACTGTCAGCGCGCTTTGTCTTTGATGACCACATCCGCTGCATGGCTGCCAAACAGCGGCTCATCAAGGGCCGTCAGCGAGCCCGTCAGCAGAAGATGGCCACCATTGAGAGATTGTTGGACATCGCTCACACCGAGGAGAGAGGACACTTCACTCGCTCAGGGCCCATTCCAGGTATGCAAGTTTCCTCCACAGATCGTGGTAGGATCAATACATTTCAATAGATTGTTTGTTTGTTTGGTTAGGGTTTTACGACTCCATTGACTCTATATGTTCATTTCGGCACCCAGAACCATTCCAAAGTTTGGGTAGGAATTAATTTAGAATTTTGCCAGAGTGGCGGCCTTATAGGCCAACTCTTTTTCATTTTCAACCACCAAGGGATCTTTAACTCACTCACGACATTGCTCACAATTGTAGTGATTTTCAAAAATGTATTCCTCCCGACCTTCGTCGCAGCTCCCACGATTCCGATTTCAGAATTTTTTCCCGCCTAAGGGATTGTAACTCTTGCGATAACGGTGCGAGAAAAGTATTCTCCAGTTATATCCCTTTAATTTGATCCAATTTTCGTTTCGCTCGGCCTGCAGTTAGATTTTTTATGAATTTGATCAGCTGACTACCCAGTCCAAAATGGCGAGCTCCTGTGGTTCTCCGTCGAAACGTAAAGCAGCCAAAACAAGAGTAGATATCTTTGAATAGTTAGAAAATTCTGACAATTCTGATAGATCTGAGTACTCAGACTCAGACAATGATCCAGAATATGTGAGAGTGACAATGTGAGTGGTAAAGGTGTTAGTGTTAGCAAAGGGAAAAGCAATGGGAAGGCCCCAAAGGGTAAAGGTAACATAGGCCTATTGAAAAATTTGTGAAAAAAAAAGGATACAAGATAAACACATTCTGTTTGTTTTGAAACACATTTTGTTATGTATACTTTCAACACAGCAAACAAGTGTGTATCTTGAATACATTTGTCACACTGATTTTTTAAAAACACAGCGGTTTCTGGGGCCAGTCGGCCAAAAAAAGTGCGGTTGTGAGGGATATTGTGCACAAGGTGCACAGGGATCTCCGAGATTTTTCGTCCTTATCCAAGAAGACTAGGTGTGGATCTTACCTACCTAAGATCAGGTGTGTGGTTGAGAGAGAGAGAGAGAGAGAGAGACAGAGAGAGAGAGAGAGAGAGAGAGAGAGAGAGAGATAGAGAGAGAGAAAGAGAGAGAAAGAGAGAGAGAGAGAGAGAGAGTAGACAAAGTAGAGAAGACAAAGAAATTAATTTGGGGAGACAAATGCCTGCACTGCCCTGGGGTCGAACCCGGGACCATTGGCATGAGAGGCCAACACGATGACTTCTAGACCACGAGAGCCCCCCATTTCAATAGAATTAGGAATGCAGTGTTTCGTTTGGCTTCTTGTATTGTTTTTAGATTTATGTCCCCTGCAACACTGTGAGGTCATCTTAGAGACAGGCTACTTTGACTCAGCCTGTCAGAGCCAACCCAGACTGAGAGGAGTGAATCCCTGCAGAAAACCGCACATCATCCTAACATGGAATCAAACTGGGGTTTTCCATGTGATAGGCAAAAGCCTAACCATAACACCACAACACAGATGGGGGTATGTCAATCTAGTTACTATACTGTAGGCTGCACAGTGCAGTACAGTGACTATGATGAAGCGTGCAGTATAAGGCTTGTCTGATGACCTCGACATGAGACCAAGTTCCACACTGACCATTTGCTAAGTTAGATAAAACTTAAATACCGGCTACATCAAATACGGTTATCCACATTGCTTATATTGATATGCTGCTTTCGTAAATGAAATCACTTTATTTTTTTGGTTGCAATAAGTATTGAAAACTTCTGGATGGAAACTTTCATTGTGTGCTGCAGTAAATTTGAAATGGACTCCATGTGCCAGCTCGTCTCTCCTAAATTTGATGTAGATCGTACAAAAACACTAAACATTGCAGCTGCTTGATTGAGTCTAAAATCCATTATCCGACTGACTCATTTTAAAACTAATTTGCAGTTGCAAGGTAGGATTTGTGAAAAGATCCTCTAATTTAGAGTTTGTCCTGTGTCCTGCTCCCCCAGGTCGGAGCCACCCAGTGCGAGTGGACAGCAGCAAGGACAGTGGTAAGCCTGGCAGCTCCAGCAGCTCCTCCTCCTCCACACTGATCTCCTCAGGCTCCACAAGCTCTCTCAGCACGTCGACCAGTTCCTCTGTCACAGCAGCAACCACCGCTAGCACAACCACCACTACCACAGCCGCGGCCGCAGGAGGCTCTGGCAAGGGAGCTCGGAAGGTCACAGCGGAACAGAAGCGTCTTCTTCAGGCGAAAGCGGCTCAAAGAAGTAAGATGAAGCAGAGCCAGCAACAGGGAGGTTCTCGAGGATCCACGCCCCAGCGAGACAGCCCTGGGAGAGAGATGTCTGGGGTAGAGACGGCAACTTCAGCTCTGGAGCTGGATGAAGTAGCGTTTGCCTCAAGTATGGCTGTGCAGTCTTTGAACCACAGCTCTGGGCCGGACTCTGGGGTGTCTAACTCCTCCTCACCGGCCACGTCGAGATCACAACACAAGTCTCTGACGGCCGCCAGGAACGGAGAGGCTAACAACAGCCATATGGAGATCCCTTTGGAAGATTTGTCTCATAAAAGTCACTTAAGATCAGGCTCAACTGAGAGGGCTAAACCAAGTGGCTTTGCCCACCGAGATATTTTCCGCTTCCACCGCAGCCACTCGCACAGCCCCACACGTAGCAGCAGCAGGCAGCAGGAAACCAGTGCTTCAGCTGGCCCTACCTCTAAGACGGAAGTCTCGCGTCGACTTTCAGCTCCCATGATCGTGGGCTCCCCTGGCAAGATCCCAGTTGCCAAAGTCTCGACTGCCACTCAAGTGGGCCGGCCTCACAGCCACAGCAACCCTATGGAGCCTCCTAGTCACAAACTCCCTGGCTCTGCCGCCAACAATATCCCCATACGTCGTCGCTGCCTGTCAGGACCCTCCCCTGTAGCTACACTCAGAGCAGCTGATGCTCCTGCAGTCTCCCTGGTCTCGCAGCATATCGACCCCAAGTCTGCCGGCGCCACCATCCCCATTCCCCAGCTCCTACCCCCAGCTGATGTCACGCAGGCCACACACGACTTAGAGGGCCAAGTCCAGCCCAGAGACCATTCCTCAAACGCCATTCCACCAAGCGGCATCGGGGCAAGGCCCAAGCAGTACCCTGTGGCGGCCGGTCACGGTGCATCTCGGCAGCCAGAGTTCAAAATTCCAGCAGTCCCCGACGCGGGTCCCACTAACACTATCAGTTCTGGCGGTGGAGGTCTGACTGCTCACAAGCTGAGTCTACACGGCCTTCAACACGGTGCTGGCTCAGGGAGAGAGGACGGGCGGTCAGGAGGAGCGATGGCCTCAGCTAACAGCGCCATCAGCCCGGAGACGCCATCCAGTGACTCAGCCGTGTCCAGCGACGCCAGTATGATCAGCGTGAGCAGCATGGCTAGCGAGAGCAGCATGGATGTCGATTCAGACAACAACGTCGGGGTGGCTGGCATTCCCAGCTCCATCCTTCGCGGGGCAGGCGGGATGATGCCGCGGGTTGCCCGCCAAGATGGAGCGGAGGGGAAGCCAGGTGCCTCAGCGTCCCAGCAGCTCACCCAGCTGGCTCAGATGGTGCAGGAACATTACCCTTACAAGGCCAGCGATGCCAAACACCACCATACGGGCTAAGCTCACAGCGATAGCAACTCACATACGGGCTAAGCCCACAGTGGTAGCAACTCACATACGGGCTAAGCTCACAGCGATAGCAACTCACATAAGGGCTAAGCCCACAGTGGTAGCAACTCACATACGGGCTAAGCCCACAGTGGTAGCAAGTTCTTAGAGAGAGACTCTTCACCTCAGACGGCTGGAAATCGGCAGTTTTATGTTAAAAAACCCGTTTTGTTTGGATTAGAATAAGGCACTTAGACTTTACTCTTGGAAACATAGTCACACATTAGCATTTTTCTCATGACATCTGATAGTGTCCTTTGTACTTTCGGCTTTACTAATACTTTCACCCCAACCTTCTTTCAAAATAGTCATAGGAAATTTCATGGATAAAGAAACTGAAACAGATTTGGCTCTGTAATATTGAAAAGTCATTGTTTGATAGTTATATGCCAACTTTTTATCTGTCAACACTGATGTGACAGTTGTACATACATTGCATCATGAACATGTGATTTTCATCCCGCAATTCATTTTCACTGCCAATGATTACATAAAACAGTTGTGTGTATGTTATAAAACTCTGAAAGCTACAAAAATGAGACCTTCTTCATGCCATAATTGAATGTATTCTATCTATCTGTCTCTACTTAATTTCCCTGAACATTTATTCATACCAAGAGTCCTGTATGCCAGATTGAGACTACTGAGAGTTATAAGTGGTTGGCAACCTCAGACTAGGCTATGTGGTTAGGTTGGGCAGTTTTGACTTCTCTTTGAAAGTGGAATCCTTCAGGTACTTTATAAAGCATTGGGAATGAACATGTCTTTTTAACCTTGTAATTGTAGTAAGTGGACAGTCTCCATCAAAATTATGTATTTTATTTTCAGTTTCTTATTCTTAACTCCAAAATGATATATGTTAATATATTTTATATTCAGGTTAGTTGTGGGTGTTTTTGCATTGAGACTGGTTTTTCCAGAGCGTGTTTGAATATTGGGTGATATAAGGGTATTAGCTTGTCATATCATGCACACATTTCTTTTTGGGGCAGCTTGTTTTTGAATTGTTTGGTGAATATTAAACGGATTGAGGATTTCATTCATGCAATATTATGTGGTTGTCACCAAACAATTTTTCCGTTTAAAGTTGCCCTTTTCTCTTTGATGTGCATCTTTGCGGTGTGCTAAAGTTTAGGGTTAGAATGAAATACATGTATCTCTAAATATGCACTTATCACTTTTCTTTTGTCACATAAGTTTTTATTTAGCCTTTTGTGAGTCATTGTCAAGTTCTCAGCTTTTTAAAAAATCATTGTCCTTATGATGACAAATTGAAAACTCTACTACATGTATGTATTTCCACCTTTAGATGAAAAGTGAGTACTGAGGGTGACCATTAAATGAAAATGAATTAAGAGATGAGAAAAAGATACCATCATTCCAGCTCTCGGTTTTGCTCTTCAGCTCAATGCGGTATTTTAGCAAATTAAAATTGTTGCTGTTGTTATGTGTTCAGTTGACATTGTGATTGGAAGAAAGAAAAACTGTGTGGATATCTTACATGTAAGCTTTGTCTGGTTTAAGAATTAGATGTGGTGATATAAATGTACAGAGCTTTTAATCTGTAGAGGTGTATAAAATGGGCATTAGATTTGTGAATATATTTACTATGTAAACTTGTATAATTATCACATCAACTAAAGTGTGCAGATATTTCGGGTTCTGAGTCTACAATGACGAGGCCATCTATGTGGGAATACTTGGGGTGGAGCACATTATTATGTGCGTCACTTATGCTTTCCCACTGCCCGCAAGAATGATGGTCTGTTCCACATCACTCTCTGTTTAGTGTGTGTGGCTGGGTGGTGGTGGTGGTGGGGTGGGGGGGGGGGGGAATGGGTGGGCGCTAGGGCGTTGCCATGTACATATTGAGGAACAACTTTGTTTTTGCTGGGTTGTACAACAGCTTCTGCCTAAACATGCGCTTTATTGATGCAGGATCGACTCAGAGGCATGATTTTATCATATGACATTTTTATTGCAATATGATTTAGACACAACAACACAGTGACTTCCTCTGCATGCATACGTTGATGCAAGAAACACGCTTTTATCGGTAAATCTTGACAAATGGAAAATTTTGCAATAATCCAGACATCTATAGATTAACACAGACAGTCCAAACAAGCAGATATTGACCCGCACATAGCACGATGATAACCGATGGACAGCCTTGTCACACCCTGCTGTCCACAAACACACAGAACAAGCAATACGGTTTTCATTGTTTTATATTAAAATTATTGGCCTTGATTTCTATCATGTGATAATGTATCCCATTCATGGAGTTCAGTGTTGTTCATAATTGTCTGAAATCACCTTGTAATATGTATGGAGTGCATACATGAGAGGGATTTTCTATCTTCAAAATAGTGTTGTATTTTCCTGTGTGGAGACAATGAGTTTGTACTGTGTTGTCAATCAAAACTTGAAGTTTCAAGATCCAAAGACCAACGCTGTGGTGTAATGGTTAGGCTCTTCGCCTATCATGCGGAAGACCCGAGCTCGATCCCCGGTCGCGGACGATCTGTTTTTTTTTCTGCTTGGATTTTTTCCATCTCAGTCCGGGTTGGCCCTAACAGGCAGAGTCGAAGTAGCCCGTCTCTTAAATGACCTTACAGTGTTGCAGGGGACGTAAAACTGGTAACCAAACCAAACCAATCAAGATCCAAAGATTTACCTCATGAGCTGTGGACAATGTTGAGAAGATTCTAGTCAGATTGCAACTGGTGAATGGAGGAAAAGAAAATTACAGCTGAAACTGAAAGGCAATAGGGGCTGTGCTTTAAATAGCCATACACAAAAGTCTTTCACAAAATTTTTTTGTTTATCTTTGCTGTTTCTGCACACTTGATGAGAAAGTGGGCCAGATAAATCTGATTAACAATGTATTGATGACACGAGGCAGTCATTCCCATCTTCAAGATTCTTTCCTCTTACCTCCCTTTCTTGACCTTCGCACAAAAGACTTAAGTGTATGCATAAATAAATTGCTGTGATACCTGTAGGTTGCAGCTGAGGAATCGTAGTGTGTTTGCTCTGGTTTTAATATGGTTTGTGAAAAAAATCATATGCGTATAAATCCATGGAATACTGAACAAACTTGAGGGGGGTCTTTCTCCACTGTCTTGCTGTAAACTATGTAACTTGAGTAGGCTACACTCTGTACCAATTTCAAAGGTGATCTTCGGTGTGGATGAAGTCTTATTTATTGAAATTTTACTTTGTACATCTGGTATCAAAGCTGGGAACATTATATATCAATGAATAGAGCATACTTTTACTTTAAAAAATATGTTTATTGTTAGAGTAATCACTTGCTTGAAAGCCTTGAAAAGCTATACAGCTCTGACTTCTTTGAGATTCATGTACACTTAAGACAGTTTGAGAACAGAGACGGCAAAATTTGGGTATGGAGGGCTCTTGCTACAGCAAGAATAGTCTGTGAAAGTTATGATTGTGTTCTGTATTTCTGGTCAGGAAATGCCGCAGTGCCGTGTGCGCAGATATAGTGATGTAGAACTGGGCTGTGTTCACAAACTTTGTGTTTTCTCAAGTTAGGGCTTATACAGCTGCTTCAGGACGTACCTGTCGCTGGACGAGTTCTCTAGGTTTACAGTGTGTACTTTGGTTTTTTGCTTTCCTTGTGCCGTATGGTGTCACTTATGGTGTCATTTCTTTTCATTGATTTGCTCTCCTTTGCCGTTCATTGCCTTGAAGACATGTTCGAACGTTGATGATTTTTATTTTACAATGTATATTCATGACATAATGATATATGATGAAAACATTCACTGTGCAATAAAATGTTCTGTGTCATCGCACCCATAGTCAGATGTTGTAGTGCAGTGTAGGAGAGGTTCGGACAATACGCCTACTGTGTCATCGTCGTTATGATGGATGAGTATTACATGATATAACTTTGTACTTTGAGAAAGAAAGGCTGACAAAAAGGTTTCAAATTCTTCTCTTGACCTTATCTCATGCTGTATTTCTCTTTCCTATGCATTCTTTTCTTCTCTGACAGTCACATGTGGCTCAGTAAAGAAATATATGTGTGTTGATTTTTGTAATGTCAATTGTTTTACTTTGGGAAAGGGATGAATATAATATGTGTATAATGATGGTATCTGATTATTTTTTTCTCACTGTGTAAATGTTTCTTTCTTTATTATTTGTCTTTCGAATAGATCGCAACTCCTTTCTTGTACAAAATGAACTAAGAACTTGAAGTTGTGATAGTGGCCATTTCTCCGGTGATCTGTTGGCTTGAGAGTGTTGTACTTTCAGGGGGGTGGTGTACTGACAGAAGTTTTTAAATGTAACTATTGGCATTGCTAATAGGAACGGTATAGAAAATGCTGATATGCTGTCACCTAGCAAAGTTTTGCATCTCAACACCTATGTTTTGAAAATTAGACAGACTGATAGGCTAAAACAATCCAAGAAGGATTATTTATGATGTGATGGTATAAAAGAACTATCTATAAATTCTGTAGTCTAAAGTTTCATGGTAATTTACTTTGACCTTACAAGACAGGCAGTTTCACAACTCACGTTAAAACAAAAATCCCAGATGAGCAGATTTTCTATTTTCCTCTTTCCTCTTACTTGTCTAGGATTTTGTGATGACCTTTGAGATTATCTGTAACTTGATGAGGATTGTCAGGATATTTCTTTGTCTCTTTATGATGATGAGGTGTTTGAGTGTGTTGGTGATGTCAAGCGACCAGTTACAGTGTGTCAATGATGGACTGTTGTAAATACTGTGTATAGCTCTGTGAGGAATCCATAGATATGACTGGAAATTCACGTAAGAGAGTGATATATGCAGAAATATGGGGGGGAATGTTGCTTGGCAGACTTTTATTTATTGCTATGTACAATGTATGTCAGTTTTGTACAAAGTGCCATGTATTATTGTTATCAAATCACAATCTGTTTCTCAAAACTCTCCTTCAACTCGACTCTCCTCGTCCCAGCCCTTCATATTGGATGGGAAATTCCCTTAATCAGAGCAGCCTCACTCTTCAGCCATTTCTTTTTTACTATACATGTCATGTAGTAGCTTTGAACATTGCACATTGTCTTAGATTTTAGTCAGAGATATTCGTTGTTGGCTCAGTTTATTAGTTCAATTTTTACCTCAAAAGTCAGAAGGTCCAATGTAATGAAGCTGATATGAATAAATGGGCCTGTAGCAGTTTTCAGAAATTAATTTCGCAGGGATAAAAATCTTCTAAAACTTTTGTTTCTTTTGTTGAAGTTTTTGTGAATCAATATTGCCATGAGGTCATTTATATGCTAAGATTGGGACAAAAGTGGTGCATATAGAGTGGTGCATATAGAAACACTGTAAAAGGGGAGTAAGGAGCAGACCATGTAAGAGTCAGAGTACCTACCTACACTCAACAAGTTAGATCCTGACATTTCCTCAATACTCATTGAACTTTGAACTTGAAATGGTGGCCTGTGACTTAAGTCTAATAGTAATTTCCTGGCGAAATTTGTCAAGAAGTTGGTGCACTTCCTGCATTGCTTTGTCAATAACGTCAATGTCAGTTTTTTATCGACATGTACATCCAGGGACCACACTTAACCACAAACCACAGCAGAAATTGTCCTTGGAAAATGTTTCACGAAAACTTGGATACAGTTGCTTGTTTTGTAGTGTGAATTAAAAAAAAGCAGAAATAGGGTCCACTCAAGCTTTGATTATAGTGTTTGCTTCATTAAAGAAAACCTCTTGAAACATAAGTGCTCACTCACTCACTTTCTATCACAGTCCCTTTTTCATGATGAGTCTTTTAAATTTTTATACTTATTTTTTATAATGAAATTGTAAAGAGAGCTTCGGTGAGCACAAACACTTAATTGACTATGAGGATCTATTAATTCTATACTGGATTCATTTGCCAGAGTCATTCCACACATAAACTGGAAGCCTTTTGCTATTTCAAATAATGTAACAGATCATGAATTTTTACTTGCTTTTCTTACTATGGCTTGAAAATTGTGTAACGCCTCCAATACAGTGGTCTACGCCGATAAACCCAGCTCCTATAGACCTGTTCACCTATCGTCCCGCTAATTTGAATTTTTACCATGTAAATATTCCCCTCTACCTCGACCGTACTACGACCCCGGTCCCACAGGACCAAGTACAGCTATGGGGACCGGCGCTGTGGTGTAATGGTTAGGCTCTTTGCCTTGCATACGGAAGACCCCGGTTCGATCCCTGATCGTGGAGGATCTGGGGTTTTTTTCTGCTGGGATATTTTCCCTCCTCTCAGCACGAGTTGGCCCTGACAGGCAGGGGCGAAGTAGCCCGTCTCTTAAATGACCTTACAGTGTTGCAGGGGATGTAAAACTGTAACCAAACTAACCAAACAGCTATGGGCTCTGCTTTTTCTAATCCAAAATTAGAAACTCAACACAAATCTGTTACATTCTTCATTTTCACTACACTGTTATTCTCTGTACTTTTTTTTACAATTTTCATGAAGGGAAACACTAATAAGATTGGTATGGGTGGGGTTGTAATGCACTTGGCGAAGGTCGAATACCATGATCCACCTACACTTTCTTGCTTGCTGCCCTTCCTCATTTTATCAGTTGTCCTATGACTCACTATGAGCCCCTTGGTCTATAGACCTGCACTTTGCCGTCTCCTAGGACTTGTCTCTTTGGCGTAGACCACTGTAAACAGCTTTCTTTTTCATACCTTTTTCTTTAGTTACAGAGGTTTTAAGTTAAAAGAATTTCCAAGGGTGATGGTACTTCACTTAGACAAGAAATGTGATAATGAGATACTGGTCTAAGTATATACCCACATGTATACATTTATCTGCATTTAATGAAAGAGGAGACTTATCAAATCTTTTCAAGAAAGTCAAGACTATCCATATATTATAGTGAGTGACGTGGATTACTGGTGAGGAACGCTTTAACCCTATCCGTAGCCCATGGGGAAATTGGTTATCCCAGGGTTTTTTCCTCCACATTTTAGAATGTTTCTATTCAGACGGCCATGCAAAGCAAATCGCAGTTGGTAGCGTATTGTATTGATCAGCGATTACATTTTAAAAACATCTTTTTTTTAGCCAATTAGTTTGATAGTAGAACATGGGGTACGGATAGGGTTAAAGGCTCCATCAGTTTTGCACTGGGTCACCACATCATGTATGTTGTTTATTTTAGAGAGGAGACACCATAAAAATATGTCTCACTCTCATCCTCTCCTCAGCCAAGGTAGATTTATTGAGAGGCCTCCCTTTTTTTTTTATGTTTGTACGGCCAAATCAACAGTACATGTGCTTATTGCAGTATAGAGATAAGGATGTTGAGTTTGCAGTGGTTTGTTTAAAAAATAGTTTTCCATCAGTTTGATTAATGTTACATATGTAGTTTATTTCTTTATTCTTTGAGCCACTGTTCTTTCATATTTTATGTTTCTCTGTATTTTTTGGGGAATGTTTAAATTTACAGTTGATGTGTGTATAAAATGAGAACGTTTGGGTTAGGAGATGGGAATAAGAACCTTGCTGTCTAAATGGAGGAGTCAGCAGAGTAGGCCTGGTTATGCTTTCATAAACTTTATCTTTATCCCTTCATGGGACGTAGGAAAGAAAAAAAAATCCCAAACAGTGGAATAGACAGGTCCAGGGGGAAGAGTTTACTTTGAAACAAAAAAGAAAGTGTGCTTTACCTGTGTAAGTTACTGTTTGAGATGATTAAACACTGATAGTGAGTTGTCATGCAACCAGTTGAAATGAGTCTCATTTCGGCAGCTTATTGTTTTTACCCCTTTAAAATGTCACTCCGTTGCACAGATGTTGGATCGTTCATTCACAGACACAAGGAAAAGGGGAGGAAACTGCTTTAGAAATTAAAGTTGGACAATGTGCTCTTGGCACTTCTTCCATTCCAATCGTTTGTAAACTTGAGGTAGTGATTGCGTTTCCCCCCCATGTATTATATTTATTTACTACCAAGCCTTCAGTACTGTAACAGAAAAAAATCACTTTCCAGGATTCAAATTGACATAACAGCGCTTTGCCAACACTTACGGAGTTGCGACTTGAGACTCATTGGAAAAGATTGCAAGCCACTGATGATGCTTGATACATTCTATCATGCTAATTACTGTTGAGTGTGACATGAAGTGAGGCTAGGAGCTAGGACTACTAGGAGGATTAACGATTCCCATTCTGCTTTGCTTGTGAGATAGTACAGTGTGAGTCAAAATACGCCTGGAACTTGCTGTTACCTACAACCTGCCCACCCACCCACCTACAAATACTCACTGCTGTGTGATGTGAACTATTAACGCCTACAGTAGAACCTGCCTAAGTCGACATTTCTGGGACTATTGAATTTACTTGCAGTAAAAAGAAAATCAACACAAGGGATTTTGATGCAGATGTAAATACAAAAAAAGTTGGAAATTCTAAATGGTGTCCACTAAATCGGAGTGCCGAGTTAAGAGACATTGAGATATTATATGTGGGTTCTACTGTACAGTAAGAGTTAGGCGGAGTGTCCACTGGCCCATTTTGTCAGTTGCAGGCCAGGCTCATCTATATAATATATGATATATACACATGAGCCTGGCCTGCAACTGACAAAACAGGTCAGTGGACGCTCCGCCTTACTGAGGAACAAAAGTTTCTGGCGCATTTTGGATCCCACTGTCCAATCCTTTGGAGAAACATTCCACTTCCTTTCTGTTGTCTCAAAGACTTACTGCACGATGTATAGAAATACTCTTTTGCTCATTCATTGTGTAAGTAAGTAATGTTATTTATTTGACCATTATGGGTGTACCCCTTTGCCACTGTGTTGCCAAGAATTTCATTTGTCTTCTGTTGGTATCTATGTCATCTACGACTGTTGTACATGTAGACAAAATAGGACAATAAACTTCCCTGTCTTGGTAGGCAAAGAGAAAATAGTTTTGTCTGTCTTTGGTGATTTGTTTTTTTTGGTTGGTTTGGTTACCAGTTTTACATCCCCTGCAACACTTGTAAGGTCATTTAAGAAACGGGCTACTTCGACCCTGTCTGTCAGGGCCAACCCGGACTGAAAGGGAAAAAATCCCTGTAGAAAAAAACCTGATCGTCCGTGACCAGGGATCGATCTAGGGTCTTCCCGCATGATAGGCGAAGAGCCTAACTATTGCACCATAGCACCGGTGTCTTTGGTGAGATCAATCTCTTTGACTTGTTATTTGTTATGCTGAAAAAGAAAAATCTCCTTGTTGAAGGAGAAGAACATGACACATGGGATGTCTTTTCCTGATTCCCAAGCAATAAAGTGTATATGCTTTGGATGGGAAATGAAACAAGCTCGAACCACTTTGGTGATGTTTGAAGATTTTTCAATTCTAGTTTTTTATGGCTTTTTGGTTTCTAGTTTTACATCCTTTGCAACACTGTAAAGTCATTCAGATGTGCTACCTCCACCCTGCCTGTCAGGGCCAACCTAGTCTGAGAGGGACAAATTCCAGCACAAGGGATGTCTTCAGCACGATAGGCTATCACACCAGACACCAGTTTAATTGTTTTGACAGCATGACCTTATTGTGTAGCAAAGGGTGTAAAATCAAAACCAAGCCTCAAAATTATGATAAAATATCTCTTATATAGACTGAAATACAGAAAACCTCGCCAACCTTTCTAAAGGTCCCATGGTTGGTGGATTAACGAGCTTTAACGGTAATAATTGACATTGTTCGGTAAGTTTTAAATGCTACCCTGGCCCTTATCTAAACAATTTAATAGGTAGATCTAGGCCTACAGCCTACAGTAGTCTCAGAATCCGTTAAATCAAAATGATCGGTAATTGACATTGTTTTAAATGCTATCCTGGCCCTTATCTAAATACTAGGTAGGCCTACAGTAGTCTCGGAATCCGTTAAATCAAAATGTACAGTAATTGTGAAGGCTCGTAAGCATGGAGTGTGTATTTAAAATGAACCTGAATGGTAATAGAAAAAAAACACCCTCATCATTATAATGAAAGTGTGTAATTTAAGTGGAGACTGCTGAAGTGGTAAAAAAATTGTTGTGGATTCATTAGCAGTTTTACATCCCTTGCAACACTATAAAAAGGTCATGTAAAAGACAGGCTATGTCAACCCTCTTCAGGGAAAACTTGGGCTGAGAGGGACAAATCCTAGCAGAAGAATGCAAACCATTCGCATGTTGGATCGAATTCGGGTCTCCCATGTGATAGGCAAAGAGCCTAACCATTACACCACAGATGCCGGTGGTTGAGAAATGACAAATGGACCAAGTAAAGAATTTGTATCACATAAAATTTATTCAATCTTTCATGGACATTTGAAGGGTTTAAATCCAAAAACACGCAAAACCGTTTCTTTGAGTTGTGAGGAAAGTTACTTATTTTATGCCCAATGCAAAGGAACTGTGTATGAATGAAATGTTATAAATTTTTGGGGAAGTTTCTATATAACCTTATATATAAATCTAGTGGTCTTTACGTTAAAATAGCCCTCTAGCTTACTCTTAAAGATTTTATCATTTTATTCCAACAGTACTTTACTGTTAGGTGTTGAAATTATTTGCAAAAAGTATTTAAAAAAACGTCATCTATCAGTTTTTGCGCTTTAACCCTTCAAGAATTATAATATAGCAAAAATTCTTGCACTGCATGACAAAAAATTTGTTAGCAACTTAATCTTGTTTTCAATGATACCAGTACCAAAGAATCACTGAGGAATTCTGCCACATTCCTCGAGGAAAAGCAACATCAATGGTATGATTTCTACACCACTAAATGTGAGCATATTTTTCATCATAAATAGAAAACGACCAAGATAAGAAAAAGAGAATGTGGCTCAATGATAACCCTTTTACAGCTAAGAGTAGAACTTTTCTGGGTTGTTCACAATGGAAGTAAGAAAAAGTCATGAAGCACATGAAGCAGCTGCATTCAAACTTTGACAGACGTACATTCAATATGGAACTGGGCTCTTCTTATCTATGTATTAAATACTGTACGTGTACACTCCATACACATATATGTAAAAATTGATACAAAATAACTTCCTCTTGTTACGCACACATGTTCACTTCTCTCGTACTCTCGTACTATTGCACATGATCACAGTGGAATGAAAGGATGAAACAAAGAGTCCAACTTGTATAATAAATGCAACAGTCACTGATTGAACTTAAATACTTAAGTAACATTTTAATGGTACAATGACAAGTACACTGAAGCCAACTCCCAACAATTACCATTTTCAATTCATAACTTCAAATTCATGAAAAACATTCCATCTACATGTAGTATAAAATTTTCTCTTCTTTGAATGTTAGTAATTTTGAGGCAATATTAATGTACGCATTGCTGGTCTAAAGCAATAATGTTGCAACTCCAAAATCATCAATTTGAGAAATCTCACTTTAAAGTTTCAGATGGGCCGGGAAATCCATTCTTCATTTCAATAAAAAGCAAGAAAATCGTGTGACATACCACAATTTTGCTGACAATGGTGATGGATTTGTAGTAAGATACAACAATTCTGCATTACGAAACTCAGCTTTATGATTCGAATTTGGGATTTACATTAATTTTGCACAAAGAATGGTTCTTTGTTGTTTTAAAGACAGTAACAATCCTATTTTCAACATTTTGAAGTTACAACATTATTGCTCTAGACAAGCACATGTATCATCTATCCATGTCATGAAATTTTCTTTCCATATGCATTGTAATAAATTCAGCACTTTCTTTCTTTTTTTTATAAATACATGCACATGTGAGTAACTTTTCTCAATGTTGCAAAAGACCCATCCGTCCAACCATGACTAGAAGAAAGTTGGGATGAGATCTTCAAAATCGACAGGAATAACGTGAGCACTTAATTAATATTATCAAGAACATTAACAAATTACAGTATGGCATTTCATTAACAATAGAAAAATCTGAGAAACACATGCAGAAAATTTTGATTCTAATCATATAATCTTGAGCACAGGATTGTGTTGTAAATACATATACAGTGTGTTTGTGATTTGCAATAGCATCCTCCTCCCCCTCAGAATTCAGACACACAGAGACACAGGTAAGCTGCTGGCAAAATGCTCACTACCTGTCCTCCTTTCTTACAATCCAATACAATTCAAAACAAAACTTGAACAAATAAAATAAAATACAATATCTAGAAGACTGTTTGGCTCCCAGCTTCACGACAAACGCTGCACGGTGGCAATGAAAAGCATCAAACTGGATCCAAGTGAGGAGAGGAACACGTCGGGTCAATTATTTTCATAATCAGGGGAACATTTTCATTCTGTGGGCATCTTGGACTAAGATTTATTACATCAGTTAAAAATAAATCAAAAGCCGAAAAAAAAAAATTCATCTTGTTCCGCAGGAAGGGATAGATTGAGTATTACATTTCTGCAGAGGCCATCTGTTGACATGGCAAGTTTTCACCTGACGGCAGAGGTAACAAGAGGCAAAATTTGGGAATTGATTTATCGATAACTGTGATTTTCGTTTCTCAATCAATAGAAAGGCAAAGTCCCTCGCTTAACCCTTTCGTGACAGCCCACGTATCTGATACGTCCTAAATCTCAAGCCAAGATGCCTTCCGCACGTACGAGATACGTCCTCAGATCAGCT